>JAFVLL020020665.1:0-31289 GCA_021397915.2 Tor tambroides | reverse complement strand
TGCCAGCTTTCTCTGATCCCATTAGCCCCTCCATTCCAAGGTCATCACAGTATTGCCTAGAAAGAATCCCTGTTTAATGGCAATCCCTATACCCACAGGGCTTTAACACATTTAGGTTTTCTGGAATAATCCAAGAGCCCCGGAGAGAAACGACTGAGCTCACTAGCCAGAAATGATTGAAATGACTCCATAATGTGTGGGTGCATGTGACGAGCAGGTGATGTTGTATTTGGCTGGGAAATTTCTTCACTGTGCCTTCGCTGCGTCTTCATTGCTGCGAGATGAGAACATCTCTCTAAAGCTCTGGTATTTGAGAAAAACCCCACCCTAGCTGCCTCCTCCTCCAAATGAAGCCCCTTTAAGCCATGGCCGACTGCCTCCTCCACGGATAAGTGTGGTTGGTTGGTTTTGGTTTGGATCGAGGCGCTGAGATTTGGCTCAGACCTGGACCACATGCTGCTGGAGGAATTTGCACTGCGGTTAGGTTGACATGAGGAGGATCTGACATGAGTGTTTCAGCTCAGCCCGAAATACTGAGCCAGCTTTTGTGCACCTGAACCATGCAGGAATCTCCAATCTTTCTGTCTGTGAAGGTTTTTCGTAAAGCAAGTGGCTTTTGTCCCCAAGACATTTTCCCACTCTTGCAAATGGATGTATTCTAAAATGGCAGCGGTTTATTGCTCAGTTTCAAATCACTGGGCTGCTTTGCCATCTACTGTTTACACAGGCAGCTGTCTTCCTAACCAAAATAAAGCCTCATAAGTGATTGATTTGAATTAGGCAGCAAAGAAGACTTGATTTACAATTGAGTCCCATTGAGTTTGATGTTATCATGTTGCTAAGCTAATGCCATGGTACTCTAATAAGCATAAAACATACTTACATCATTACATCTATTTATATTTACATTAAAATGTTGGGTGAAATAATCCATTTTCTTTTCTTTGATCTATTGTGAATTTCATTTCCGAAGTGAAGTAAGTAAAGAATAACTGACGATGGGCCGTTGAAATATTGAAAAAATAATGCATGCCTGATGTGGTAATGCACCTCGTTTGTGCATTATTTTTTTCAAAAATTAAATTATTCTGACTATACCACAGTTACAACCCTTCAAGACATTGTTCAGATATTTTATGTCAAGACATTTGTCAGGTGTTTGCCCTTAAAATGCTCTTTTGTGTCAGACTCATTTCTTATGCATCTCATTCCAAGCCTCCGATGCTAATTCCAAAACACCATTTAAGAGCTAGTAATGGAGGCTTGAGGCATTGATATGAGGCAATGTCAACTATATTACTGAAAAAGTCAATCACTGACAGCACTGACAAGATTCTGAGTGCAGTGCGTGTGTGTCTGTACTGTATGCGTGTGAGTGCAAAGACAGAGAGAGCAGGAGAAAGAAAGCTCATTTTGCATAGACAATAAAAGGTAATTTAGTTGGGGAAACATGGAAATTGTCTTTTATATCCTATTGGTGGTCATATTTGTTTGCTTGGTTTGTTGGTTTTGGTTATTTTGCTGCTGTAGGCTGTAAGGACATTTAAGACAACTGAAATAATTTGGTGCAGTTATTTGGAACAGTAAAGCAGATGACAGGCCTGGAACTACTTCATGCATGTCTCTGTGAGATTCTTGGAAAATAATTACACACCTTAGAACATTTGTCAACCAATCAGAATCAAGCATTCAACAGCCCCTTAGTACAAATGAACACATACTTTGATTTCTTGATTAAGCTTTTAATATATTATGTGCATTTAAACTGAAATCTATGTAGGTAGCGGTTGACCCAAACATTGCAATCATTTCGAATTTACTATAATGCAATCAGCTGGTTTCCCCAGCTGGGTGCGACATCAGAAGTGCACAGCTTAGAGGGAATAGTGCCCACCACTTTATGAAATGTACACAGAAGGGATGCATCTAATAAAGACGAAGCATCTCCAGTCGGATAGGAGTTTGCATTTAGTTTGTGTGTGCGTTATTGTGAGCGCCAATCCGCTGCTGCAATGTGTTACCTGTAATTTTTTTGGCAAGCAGTTGTTGCTGATATTATCAGTGTCAGGCTCACACGCTCCACTTTTGCTTAATATTGCTATTTTTGGTGGCTTGTGTTGCCATTACCATTGCCTGTGATGCCTTAAAATGCTGTCTAAGTAGGCAGCTCACTTGTTTTTGGAACAGGGCTTATGTTTGTGCTGGCGGTTTTACATTTAACCCACTCACAATTGCATCAAAACTGCTCATTTTTGAATTGCAGAACACCACGAGAACAACAAAAAATGACATGAAAAATGTGTCTCGGTTTGGTTCCGCCGGATTGCAATTATGTTTTTTTTTTTTTTTTTGATTGGGGTGTTGTGCTGTGGAGTAGAAAAGTGCTGTCACATGGAGGCTGATCCGACACACGAGGCTAGATTAATGACTCCGGGCCCTGCAGTGTAACCATCAGGTATCCAGTAAGACAAGTGTCTCTGGAGGCAGGTAACACCACAGACAGGAGCCATCATGTTGATTTTGGGAAGCTGAAACAGTGCCATTCCTTTCCTCCCCTCTATACTCCCTCCTTTCCCTGAGGAATTCTTGCGGTTGCATCCTCTTCCCCCGGGGAGACACAATGTGTTGCTTCTCATTTCCCCAAATCATATCTCTTCTCTAAGCACCACAACAAAATACAACCCTTTGTCCTTCCCTGAAGTGGAGAGCATTGGGTCTGTTTCTCTTTCCCATTATCTTTCTTTCTTTTCTGTTTGGGTGTTTTCCATTCAAAATAATAAAATAGCACTGGCTATTCGAATGCTTCTAGGAGTTTGAGAATATCAGGGTGTTATAAGTAGAGTGATGAAGCTTCCCAGTTACTGAGAGAAGGGTTGTGCTGTCGATAGTGCACTGGTTTGGGCTTTGCCTCAGTCAGCACCTAAAGCCATCATTAGATCTGTGGCTTTGACTGCTCGACTCACTCTGCTCATTCTCTGCATGTTTAACCGTCATTGTCATGAGCTGTGCCAGCTCAGCAGCTGACGCTACAGGGCACCTCTGGGTCTGAGTTCATGAACAGACCAGCAGAGAGGAACGCAGTATTAGCACTGATCTAGAACCTCCCTCTGGGACTAACATCTTTATAGACAAATACTAGAACAGAACCTTTTGAGTAGAACTCTTGAAACAGTTTTGTATTGCCATCTGCCAATTTGAAAGAGCATTTGAATTTGAAAAACACATTTGCATTTCAAATAAGGCAAACATCACTGTTAATATCTACCCAGACTCATTGGAAAAATGTGCCTGTGGCGACATTTCTGCAAAATTATATTACCGTATGTTGCTTCTTGCACATTTCGCGACATATTCTAAATGAAATGTCCAGTGAGTGATCCTTAAAGACCATTCGGTTTTATCTGAACAGATAATGTGGAAGTAGCTATATTTTATTAAATTGTTTTTTTGTACATTTTGAGGCATTTCAGAAATGAAACATCTGGTGAGTGGTGTTAAAAAGTTAATGCTCTATTGCATTTGAAAATAACGTACCCTAAACTAAACCTAACCGATTGTGTTAACAAAAGCAAATGTGAGACAAAAACACATTTGCTGAAGGAACCATTACATTTTTATTTGTTTCTACAAGTCTTTGAGCTGTTTTATCATGTCTCGTGTTTTACGGAACTTGTATCCAAGCACTCCGCATTGCAAGTGTAATGCTCTACCGGGTGAGTTAACAAGCAAGTTTACTATGCCAAAAAATCCATATGGAGCTGGTTATGTGATACAAACAGCAAAATGTAATAGTTAAAATGTTTTTTCTGCAACTCTGTGACTGACAACTCAGGTACTGATTGTTTTTTGTTTGAAGGTTTAATTTGAGTTCAAAAATAATTTTGTGTGACTTGAACAGCCATAGTGTAACAATAGTTAATTTACCTCAGTTCTTGAAAATAACTTAAAGCAAGCAAGAATATTCAAATTCTGATGTAAACAAACTGATGTTTAATTTTTATTGGTTATTATATACTCATCCATTTCATTGTGAGACAGATAGTGCTTGCAGAGAGACAGACCAATTACTTGTTGAACGCATCTTGTCTGATTGGGACACAGTGTTACATAGCAGTTGTGCGTGGCAATGCAGTGCCCTAGCGACTACTCAAACCACCTTAGCAACTACTCAACCATTTCCTAGCAACATCCAGAACACCCTAGCAACCATGGCTTTTTAATTGACTGTGTATTTGTCGGACTACTATGTCTTCTGTTATTTAAGACTCCATTTATGACTCCATTTATAAGACTCCATGGTAGACCATTTAAAAGCATGTCCATTTATATGACTCACAAAAGAGCTCTGTTTAATTGGTGAGGCCATTCCTTCCAAGTCTCGGAAACTCATTTATGGCTCCCAGAAGAGTTTGGGCATGCATGCATTGGTTTAGGGTCACTTAGATTTGGCTCTGACCTGTCATATCTTTGCAAAGAAGGCAGAAAGATTCACTAGGCCTAGTTGGATAAAAAAACAAAACAAAAAAAAAAACAAGAAGCTTGTATTTCTTACAGAAAACTGCCATGAATTCTATGTCTGTAGGGTGATGTGACCAAAATCTCATCTCATATATATTCACTATGTAAATATATAATGTAGTTATTTTGATTGCACTGCATGCTCTTTACGGCATAGATTAAATACATGCATATTCTTTTTAAAGCTACAAAGGTTATTGAATCAAGACTAGTGACATTAGGGACAACAGTAGGTTTATTAGGCTTGTTACTTCATGACCTTCAAGACACCAAATATAGACTTTGATATGTCAATTTCCAATTTGGGAACTTCAAATATCAAGTGAAAGTGTTCCAAAGTTTGTGTTCCAAACACATTGTCATTGTATGTGTTTTTATTGGCCTTTCTTTAACCCCTCATCGCTCAGCGTGGAGCAGATTAGATTTAATATTAAACGCAGGCACTCAAACACCAGTCTGGTGTCACTCATTTTCTTCTGTTCATATTTTTTCTTCACTTAAAAAGATAAAGAACTTAATGTAATCTTCCTAACTGACACATATTACTAGCATTGCTGTAGTACACAGACACATTTTCAAAATACAAAACAGTGAGAAGTGTTGAAATGTGATAATAAGATGAGCTATAAACACATTACTGATTTTATATATTTATATCCATTCAAGTAGTTTTTTTATTTTCAAAGTATGTCTCAAAGAGTGCCAAGTACACTTTTATCACCATCAAATGAAACATTTCTGCACAAATGAGCAGAATATACAGACATATTTCACTTTTTGTGCTTGAAGAGACTGATAGGACTTATCATCTGAGACTGTTTCTCAAAGAGCTCATCATATTACAAAGCTGTCCACCAGTGCTAAAAGGAAGATAGGACAAAAACTTATAGGTTTATTTCTTTGTCTTCAGTGATGATGGAAAACAGAAAGAAGAAGAAGAAGAAAAAAAGTCTTAGTAAACACCCAGAACAGCTTAGCAACTGCCTGACAACCACTAACAGCAACTAACACAACAAACATTGTGTAAATTGTGGAATGTAATGATACAATCATCCAGTGGTCACTGCAATGGCAGCATGCACATGTTGCGCTTTTTCCAATGGAAAGCCATGAATAGCTACAAAAACAAGAGAGAATTATTGGATTGCATCTCAAATGCAATGCAGATATGCATGAATACAAACACTCTCATAAATATGAAACCTTATTTTCTGAGAAGTTTTTTTTTTTTTTTAAGTGAAGTGCAATACAAAAACTTGTTTAAACTTCTGTGAAATAATTTGGAAAGTGTCTTCAGAGCTGGAGGGAATCTCTCCTGCTATCTCAAAAAGAGTTCTGCTGGATTGTATATTTAGAGTTGTTGTCTTTTGCTTTTCTTGTATTAGTATTTTTTTAATATTTGCATCGTTTTACAAAATAGTTGTTTAGATAGTAATGCAATAATGTTTAAGCAATAGAATTGACCAAGCAAAATGTAAAAAAAAAAAAACATTAAATATCCAGTTAATTTCTTTGGGGTGGATAGATAGATAGATAGATAGATAGATAGATAGATAGATAGATAGATAGATAGATAGATAGAAAAGAATGCATTTAAACAAACAAACAAACAAATAAATACATTTCAGGTCAAAAGAAAATTTACTTGGCATTAACAGCCACAATGAAAGCAACATTTGATAATTTACCTCAGATACAGAAAATAACGGTAACACTTTATTTTAGGGTCTCTTAACTAGATGCTTATTAGCATGCATATTACTAGAATATTAGCCATTTATTAGTACTAATTAAGCACATATTAACCTTGTTGACCTTATTCTACATCCCTAATCCTACCCAATACCTAAACTTAACAACTACCTTACTAACTATTAATAAGCAGCAAATTAGAAATTTATTGAGAGAAAAGTCGTAGTTAATAGTGAATAAGTGTTCCCTATTCTAAAGTGTTACCCAAATAACTTATGGGGAATAAGAATGCTCAAACTGTGAAGTCTATGTGAACAAACAAGTCTATTCCATGATAAAAATGGTGTCTTTTTTGAATAATGTGAAAATGTTTTCATTTTTATTAATTTGATTAAGTACTTCTCCATTTTGTTTTGAGACCGACAGACACTTGCATATATATTCCAGCTGAAAAATCACATGCAGTCCAGTTTTTACAAGCTGTTCAGTCCAAAATGTCAGATTAGATTTGAAGCAAATTTGTCCTCTTTCAGAACGTGATGGGACTGTAACATCATACACAAAGCACAGCATTGTCTACTGCATATGTTTGAATGTGTAATTACAGTAATGTCTCTGATGTTTACGGGTTTTTTTATGTCGTAATGTACATGAGACACACTTTTCAGTTTTCAAACCTCTCTTTCCAGAATGATTCTTGTATGCCTCTTGGCTTTATGCTGGCACTTACATAATCACAATAGAGACAAGCGATATCAGTCTGGACAGCCAGCATTGTATATGAAAGATGGTACAGTATATGAAAAACAAAATCAACTAGGTATCAACTAGGGGTGTACATGTATGAACATTTCTTACTCTCTGTGCACCTGGTCAATGATATTGCATTAGATGTTAATCATATTTGATTAAATGTTGATGATATTGCATTATATTTTATTTTTAAGCATGGTGTCTCTGCTATCTCTTTTAGCACTTAGATCACTGATAGCGTCTATAGCTCGCATGTCTTAGGGGTGTTAACAATTAGCATATTAGCTAAATACAGTATTAATATACAAAAAGTAAATTTAAATAAAATATACCGAAGATCACTGATTCATGCATTCATACAATATGCAAAATCAGTCAGTAGTTATTTTGAATTGTATACGAGACACATGCATATTCAATCACATCTCCTCCAGTTTATCTGTTATCACAGGGCTTCACTAAACAACATCCATTAGGACATTTAGTCCAAAAGTGTGAATATTTGGAGAAATATTAACATATTCACACATTAACTTCCTTTTTTACAATACATCATATTTCTATTAATGTTCTACTAAAATTATGCATCATTCATGTTGCGCCTTCTCTTAGATGACAAGCTTCCACATTCTGTCCCTCTTAAAATTAAACCTAAAATTAAAATTAAGCTAACAAATTATGATTGTATATGGTTTACATGTTTTATACATGCATTCAGAAATATGAAATATAAGATTTCAGGAAATATTATACATTTAGCCACTGACTTAGCATTTCTAATTTAATATTCAGATTTAGTATTATAATGTCTGCAAGGGATTTTTTTCTAGTATTAAACTGCAAGTATCATTTCAGCCTTATACTTGCTATCTCGTTTTATTTTGTTTTTGGAAAATTATCATTTTGAATAAATATATTTTAACTTACATTTTTAAATTGGAGAAATTCTGAGTTTACATTTTACTGACAGCAATGGTTTTGGTATATCTGCATTTTGAATTCTGTCTATTTCTTAAATAGATAAGTAAGTAAATAAATAAATAAAACCTCAGCACGCGAAGAACCCTCAGCAGCACTTTTGATGCATTTTCTGAATGCCTGTGGGCGAGTTGGAGATATTACTTCAACTGTCGGCTCATTGAAGAGAAAATGAACTGCTGTGAACCGATCGACCCTCGACAGCATTTGGCTGTGTGTTTAAAGAGAGTTGGTTTACATCCTATAATAGGCTAATATGTGTGATTATTGCTTTACTAACAGAGTTGTGCGAAGCTTCATCTGAGATGCTTTGCCAGTAGAGTGAAAAAAAAGATTTCAAAGTCACACACATTTTCCACACCACGGTGAACGATAACATATAAACCTTTCTAGACAGCCCTAGAGCTCTGATGTTGTTGGGTTAATGTATATAGGGTACAACAAGGCTTAAGGCAAAACTGAAGGGAAATGTGCTTTTCACTCTTCACATAGCATATGGTTGCAGAAAAAAGAGAACATTGTTGCAGCGACATGATTTGTTGTCAAAATAAATCATGTATCATCAATCATAAATCATCATCGAACTATATATGAATGAGGTGCCTTTTAACCCACACTCCACAAATAAAAGGCTCATCATAATAACAGCAAAAGGTATTGTACTGATACAGATACTTTAGCTGAAGTATTATGTTTTAGATTAGATTTGATTCAGCTTTATTGTCATTATCAAGTACAAAGACAATGAAATGCAGTTTTGCATATTTCAATTAATACTTGATCAAAACATAAACTTGAGCAAAGTTTGTTTATTTTGATAAAAATATATTTTTTTCAATAAATACCTTGTCATAAAAATATTTCATTTAAAAAATTCAGAAGAAAATATAGTAAAATGTTCTGTAAATAATAAATAAATAAATAAATAAATACATACATACATATTTTTGAAATTTTTGTACTCCACTTGGAGAACCCTTAATAATTATATATGGATTTCTAATAATTTTATGTGTCAACAAAAATTGAAAATACAGCTATTTATTATTATGTGCTTTTTACCCCAATACAGCACATTTACATATTCTTTAGTCATTGGAAATCTTACCTTAAATAAATCTGAAAACCATTAACAAGACATTTGTCTCAAAATATTAAATTATTTTTATTTGCTACATAAATGAACATTTTCAGAATCATTAAATATAAAACAAATCAGTGCAGAATCAACTTTGCGCTGCTGCCAACAATCGCGTCAAGGATCAGAAAAATGTTCACGTTCTGCGGTGAGTTTTTGTGCCATCTTGTGGATTGGAGGAAATTAAAATCAAAAATGCCTTTTCCCGCAGTGCGCCTTAAGCCCCGTTGTTTCGTACTTCTGTAGAACCCAGTGTAATTTAAACATTGTTTTTTTAAAAACCATATATAATTGCAGAATTGGAGACCACCCACCATCTTCACTATAATCAAAGTATACGGTCCACATGACGGGGGATGCTGACATCTAAGGAATATCGGTTTCAGCGGTGATGTTGCCGAATTGTACGCGGAATTGCTTTTCATCGAGATAAACCTATGAGTGAATATTTTGAAGCGGGAGAAGCAGCTTTCCTTGGAAATCTGTAATGGAGTTGCTCCTGCTGGGAGTAGGTGCTTGTCTCCATTGTTGTGTCAGGAAGCACAGACATACATTACAAACGCAATGGTCTATTGTAAGCACACGGTGCCGAAATGCTCACGGTAGATTAGATAACCCAGGGCTCTCTCACAGCAACACTCGGGCCGTGAGGGGGGGCAATGACATTACGGCTGTGGCAGAAATACAGATGATTTCCCATTTAACACTCCATTGAGCTCCAGGTTATTCCAAGTCCTGACTGGAGCCGAGATGCTGGAAGTACTTTTCAGCAGTTTTTTCATCACATCCCCCCCCCACCTCCCCCTCACGGGACGCCGAATCCATTTGCTCACAATAAAGAGCAGGAGGTTATTTTGTTGGGTCTCTATAGGACAATACCAATGTGTGTGTAAAGCAAAGTGTGTTTGGGAGGTTGAGAGCAAGCGAGCGAGCGGAAGGAGACAGAGAGAGATGAAAAGAGGGGCAGAGAGATGATAAAAGCCCAGGAAAGTTGCTACAACAGGAGACGGTAGCAGTTTGAGACGCTGCACTCCGGCCTGTTTGCCAAACAAAGAGCCGGCAAACTCAATTAAAGGGCAGATTTCCCTCCGGATGAAGGGCGATGTGAAATTATCCCTGCCTGTTAAACCTGTCACTTCATTTCACTCTAATTATTACCTCTGATCCCCAGGAACATTTAGCTAATTGTTTTTCTCTCTTCTCCTTCATTATGTTTAATGTGACATCAAGAAGCTGCTTTATGGCTTAAGCCCTGGGGTCCTTTCCATAGCGAGAGAAAAATTGATTTTCTGTGTCTCTAAGATGATATTACTGTGACAGTGTCATTCTGTTTATTTCTTTATTTAGTTTATTCATTATGTGTGATTTTGCCATCCGCCGGAACTGACGTGCTGGTGTTGAAATGTCAAAAGTTGTTTCCATCTCGTCTGTCTGAATATTACATTTTGTGTTATGTAGTCATTCAACCCATGATGCTGCATTTAATTTGAAATGTGTTAACATGAGCAGCTCTGACATCTGTAGAAAAAGATTATTAAAGGAATAGTTCACCCATCAAAATGAAAATTTGCTAAAAAAAAAAAAAAATGTAGTTGCCCTCAGGCCGTTCAAAATGTAGATGGGTTTTTTTCTTCATCATAACGGATTTGGAGAAATTTAGCGTTACATCACTTCCTCACCAGTGGATCCTCTACAGTGAATGGGTGCCGTCAGAATGAGAGTCCAAACAGCTGATAATAACATCACAATAATCCACAAGTAATCCACACATCAGTCAATGTCTTCTGAAGTGAAAAGTTTATTAAGACGTTTGTAAATTCAAGCTGTTGCTTCCAGCTAATATACGAATACTCCATTCATATTATTGCTTAAAATGCCTTAATGATGGATTTGTTTCTTACAAACATGCAGCTTTTCATTTCACAAGATGTTAATTGATGGACTGGAGTGGTGTGGATTACTTGTGGATTATTGTGAAGTTTTTATCAGCTGTTTGGACTCTCATTCTGACGGCACCCATTCACTGCAGAGGATCCATTGGTGAGCAAGTGATGTAATGCTACATTACCCCAAATCTGTGTCTATGAAGAAACAAATTAATCCACATCTTGGATGGCCTGAAGGTGAGTAAAATTTCAGAAAATGTATTACTTTTTGGGTGTGATCTATTGCTTTAACTAGAAAAAGCAGGTTTTGAGGACAACATTTCAATTTTTGAGGCTTGTTTCAGAGTTTGAAGGCTATGCTTGCTTCATGTATGCTGAATACTTTATATTTACACTTTTAAAAAATAGAACATATGGATAAATATGAGAAAGTATTTGAATATTTTCTTGTAAGTGCTCTTCAGAAATGATGTATTTAATCAACTATACTCTGATGAAATACAAGGCTACTTTTGAATAGCCATCAGAGGGGAAAGATGCCTTTTATCTCCACATAGGTAGTTATAGCAACTTGTGTCAGAAAAGGCTGAAAGCCAGTGCAGAGTTTGGTGTATGGAGTTTGAATCATAATGGAGTTAGCCAAGTTTATCCAATAAGTTGGGCTTTGTCAAGCCAATAAACACAAACTGGTCTCAAGATGCATAGCACTCTGTTGCCAGAAAAAGCTGCCAGCTTTGTTTTGTTGGCAAAATATACCTCTTTAACTAATATGAAGTATTTTGTGACACTTTGACGGAAGCAGATAAATTGAAATCAGAGTATGAATGAATTAAAGGTTAAGGAAGAACTTGAAACTGGAGGTGTAATTAGTTGTTGATTTGCAGACTGTGATTACAAAGTGAAGAGAGAATGAGCCGTGCTGATGCTGAAGACTGTAGATGCTGTGTCTCCTGTAGACTGAAAGGATGAGATTTTCAGTATTTCTATGGATTTCCGTGGTTTCTCACCTGAGAAGCATGACCCACGTGACTGAAACAAACTGCAAAATGTATTTGAATTCAATCTGAAAGCACCTAATGTGAATAAAAATCAGCATTGGTGAGTACATGAGTTAGTGTTACTCACCAGTTTTTATGAATTTTAACAATGCATAATTTATATCTATAGCACCATATCCCTAGTGACATTGTCCTGTATCTGTAAATCTTTGTTGAAACATAATTTTTTTCAAGTGCTTCATTTTCAAAAAGCAGTTTGTAATTCCATCTTAATTTCCTAAAGATGATAGGTTTGGACTGTATGTGTGTATTATTCTTATTCTTATATATCTGCATGTGTAATCAGCTGGGCTTTAAGTTAATTTGCAGTTCTCTGTTCCCGTCTGTGAATGAGGTAATTAATATGCGGCTGTAGGGAGGTGATGTGTGACCCTGTGCTGGTGTGTGAGTGGAGGTGAGTGTTGAACATGTGTCTGGGTCCGTCAGGCTAAGCGTGCGTGTTTGAGAGAGCGGCGGGCAGATCAGCGCCGCTGTGGCAGAGTGAGCTTGAGTGGCTCTCTGCTCTCATTTCCCCTGAGGCTCAGCGGGTCGAGATCTGTGCGCTAGAGCATGTGTGTGTTTGTCTGTCAAAGCACCGTTCACCATAATCTATCTATCTATCTATCTATCTATCTATCTATCTATCTATCTATCTATCTATCTACACTGTAAAAAAAATTCCATAAAATTTATGGTAAAAAACTGGCAGCTGTGGTTGCTGGAATTCTACCGTAAAAAAATACGGTAACAATGTTTTAGGTTTTACGGTTTTAACTTAAATTTACAGTTAAAAACCGTAATTTCTTTAACTGATATAATGTTAATATACCAACCTATTAAAGTACTGAAATCTGTTTTGTACCTTTAAAATACACTGATAACCACCAAATGCAGGTGGTGGTGAGAAAGTCACATGATGAACCAAAGCCCATCACAAGCAGCTTTTAAATAATAGCATATATAGAAGGTGCACAGTGTCATTCACACAAACACTAAACACCATCATGGTGAGACTCATTAAACTGATATATTCTATAAACATTAATTTAACAACATTAGATATAACATACAACCCTAATAAACATGACTGATACGAAAAAACTATAAGAAGCAGCATAGTTATTTTAAATAAAAAACATCAAATTCAAACAGAATTTGAAATGTAATGCAGGGAATTCTGGGAACGTCAGTTTACGGTTTTTCCCTGTAAATTTTACAGGAACTTACCGTTAACCATTTAACAGGTTTTTACTGTAGCATTTTCATAGTTTTTTACTGTTAAAATCACAATCATTTTTTTACAGTGTTATTTATCTATCTATCTATCTATCTATCTATCTATCTATCTATCTATCTATCTATCTATCTGTTGTCCGTCCATCCATCCAGCCAGCCTACAGTTCATTGCATTAAACAATAAGGAATTATAAGCATTTTGTACTGAAGTTAATTAGTCCAACTGGGGCTGTTTATGGCTGCCGAGTATCCATTAATATGGAATTTAACTGACATATGGTCACAGATATATGTTTATGGCTATTTTACAACTGCTTTAAATGCAGCTCATCCAGTCATATTTCAGAGCCAGAGCTATCCGTTTTTCCGTTTATTTTCCCAGTCCTTTGTTTATCTCTCTTAGTAATTCAATCGTCAATTCTCAGCTCTCACTCACAGCCCACTCTGTACAGGAGCCTCTCGTTTCTGTACGATACACTCATGCTCTGTTCCCATTATTCCAACACTCCATCTCTCTCCATCGCTCATGTGCAGCAGTCATCTTCAGGGGTCATTTCCCTACATCGTTTCCCAGACAAGAGATGGGATACGCAGAAAGCATATTGTCATTACAAGCGAAAAGCCGACCGTAATAATGATACATTTTACACAGTCAATTTCCCTCCCCATCGAGCCTGTTCTCATGACAACATTTTAAGATCTTAATGGCGAGGTGCGGCCCATCTCTCCCATATATTCATGCTCTTAATGCCCTCGGTGCGGTTCTGCGTTTGAAAAACTCCAAATAACTCTGGATTGAAGACAGACTGCGATGCTCGCCGAGGCTGGGTGGAGTTAAAAGGCTGCGGAGGCAGGAGAGTCGAGGGAGAAATTACGCAGAGAACACTGATAGCAGTGAAAGAAACAAACATAAAGCCCCATCTGGAATATTGCCCCAGGCAGGATCACAAAAACAAACAACAGCCTGGAGGCAGGCCTTTCTGATTCCATGTGCACAAGCACTCACCCGTCCATATTGTTTCGGATTTTTTTTTTCATCTTTAGATGCGTGCTTTCAGGTTATCTAGCTTGATAGCATGAAAAAATACAATTAAATCCATTAAGTTGCGGCCAACTGTATTGTTGCATTGGCTGTTGAATGAGAATAAAACATAGCGAAGGACAGGATTTTTTTCAGATTTTTCCATCCATCAGATTTTTTTCCAAAGAGCGGCAGTATAATGTAACGTAAGGCTACATCACTTTTTTGTTTTTGTTTTTTTGTGTTTGTGTGACTTTATAGCCAAACAAAAACATTGTCTGCTTCATTTCAGTGATTTCACTTATTCTTATTCTTTAAAAAAAAAAAAAAAAAACTGACTTATATTAAAATAGTAATGGAATTAAACAAAATCATATTTATTTGAACGTTCCATTTCAGCATTGTTTTGTAGATTTTATTTTATTGGCATTTACTGTAAATTGAATAATAGTTGAATAATAAATAAATTAATAAATTTACAGTGTTGTTATATTTTACATATTAAATACATTTATTTTGCTTCAGTGTACACTGTAAAAAGTAGCAACCTGCAATTGTTACCTTAAAGAACTTTTTTTTTTTTTTTTTTTTTTTTTTCAGTGAAGTTAGCAAATTTTGGCAAACTAACACTTTAGTTAGGGAACAAATCTCACTATGAACTGGTTGCTTATTATCATGCGTATTACTAGCATATTAGCTGTTTATTAGCACATATTAATGCCTTATTCTGCATGGCCATATTCTAGATCCCTTAATCCTTCATCATACCTAAACTCAACAACTACCTTAATAACCGTTAATAAGAAATTAAGAGTTTATTGAAGCAAAAGTCATAGCTAAGTTAGTTAATCATGAGAATTGATCCCTAAACCAAAGTGTGTCCCAAATTTTATATGTAGCTTTTTGTGTAGCTAACTATTGTTATTTCACTACTTTGAAACTATTCATAGAGTACAAGCTATTCATAAAGTAGGTTTCTCAACCCTGACCATTATGCCATTACTCAGTGTGTCCCAAGCAAATACATTTTACGCAAGTTTCCAGCAGACTTCTCTGAAAGCCCATAATCCATTGAGGCCCTCCATACCCACCTGGATGATTGACAGGTGGGTGAGACTTGTTTAGTTAGGGCAGGAGCTGTCAACCTTCAGTCCCACTACACTGATCCACCAGCATATCACACTCGATAGCAGCCCACCCCTCCTCAAGCAATTTTATGATTCATTTAGCTCAATGAAGGCTGTTTATTACAGTTTATTTATCAATAATGGAGTCTCCATAATTTGGTCTTGAGGCTGAGAGCAGAATGGATTCAAGAGATTTCGAATAGATGGAGGAACTAAGGCCCAAACGTTTTTACGCAAGCTGGATTTGCCGCGCCGTTGTGTTCTGAAATGTGTCAGAATGCAACTGGCAACATGCAAATGTGTGCTCAGCATTGTCGCGAGGGGCGCTACAGAGGATATTCTTATACAATATCTTCTTCCACAGTCACGTTTTTTCTTACTATTGTCTTGGCAGAGCAACAGAATTATTTCTGGGTAGCACTTTAGTTTAGGGACTAATTCTCACTATTAACTAGTTGCTTATTAGCATGCATATTCCTAGCATGTTGGCTGTTTATTAATACCTATAAAGCAAATATTAATGCCTTATTCTGCATGACCATATTCTAGACCCCATACCTAAACTTAACTACTACCTTACTAACTAATAACAAGCAGCAAATTAGTAGTTTATTGAAGCAGAATTCATAGTTAATAGTTAGTCAATAGTGAGAATTGGTTCCCCAAACTAAAATGTGACCTATTTCATCTTCACCTCTTTAATAAATGCAATGCACACTCTTCAACCTTTGACATGTTAGCTACCTGAATAATAGCAGATCTGGTGTAATGGCACCGGCATTTGATAGAAAACACATTAAAGCCATGTGACTTTACTCCTGTAATGCACTGTCATATTTCTGAGTTTTAATATTTGATTGGATCATAAGAAGTGAGATTGTCAGTCATACTAACAGACAGAACTAAATGTGCAAAAGCAAGTCCTGAATAGCTGTTATAGTGACTCGTTAACATTACTGAATACTGATATCAGTGGAAAATGAAAAGCATTTCACAGAACAGTATAGCATTTCAATGAAAAATTAAGATGACAAACAAACAGTTTTTCCTATGGACTAATGGACTGTTCACAATAAGACAAGGAATGTGTATTAAATTAGCCTAAATAGTCTGCAATTGCGTACTTGTGTACAGTATTTTTATTTTTTTTATTTTCTGAAGTGTAGAGTATTTTTCAGACAGAATGCCAGAAATCTGCTCTGGTCAAGCCCAGGCACTTTAAATGTATTAAGATCATACTTTTTGCCCATGACTGACTGCAACTGGGACAAGTGTGACTGATGGATTGCAATGAAGAATAGCTACATCTGACTAGCCATGTTTATGGACTATTAAATCAACACGCAGGCATAGGTAAGCATAACTTTCCAGGTGTTACATCAGAAAATGGAAGGGAGTTAGTTGATATGGAGAGAATAGGCAAGCTTGCGTGCGTGGGGTGGTTGGGGGATATGTCAGGATGGTTTACTCGCCATTAAGACAAGTACATAAAGAGTCTGAAATTTGGCCCCAACACAACAATAGCCAACCATGAGAAGAAAGGGCTTAGGGGGCCAGCATCACGTCATGTTTCATACAAACACACAAACAACCACACAAAAAGCCTGAAAGACATGATAACCCTGCTGACACATGTCATCATGTGCTGTCTTAATGTGACTATACTCAGCTGAGTAATGAATTTAATTCAGGGCATAAATGACACATCCCACTGTGCCTAAAGTCTTTTCTTTTTTACTCAGTTTTACTCTGCCTTGTACTGTGTTTTAATTTGATTGTTTGAGAAGCATTAAAAAAAAAAGTAGTGCCACCAAGTAATTCAACATAAAATAAATAAATAAATAAATAAATAAATAATTTGAGAATTACGTACAAGTTTTATGTATAAATTTGTACTGTGGAAATTGCTTTCCAGTGATTTGTTCTATGTCAAAGCATATTTTTTTCCAACCATAAAAACAACTCATTTATGTGAAATGCTTCAATTTAGTTTACTACTTTTACAATTAAAATGAACTCTCAATCTAAACAATTAGAGCTGTTATCCAGAAAATCAAATCAGTTTAAATATAGCCATAAGTAATGCTCACAATATAATGCACATATAATACTCTGTCACAATACATTTAGATTATTTAATTATAGACCTCTCTACTGTATATTTTGTTTTGGAGTCATTAGATATTAATTTAGATTTTTTTTTTTTTTTTCCGAAAACACTTCATATGAACAACACATTAAGCAACATTTACAGTACCTCTGATTTCTGACAGCTTGTCTCCCTGCAAAGGCATTAAACCCATTAATAGATAAACCTAGTGCACACTATCATGAAATATGATAAAATTACTATTCACCACATCATTCCCACATTCTAAATATCTGGGGCATTTTTGTCATATTCAGTGGCATTTTTGATCCAAGCCCTGGTTAATTTGGACCCTGATTAACGCTGAGAATTACAAACACACCAAGGTTATTATCATAAAAAGTTTAGTTTGCAATGCTGGAAGGTCTGATTTAATTAATCTCCAAAGCTGTCAGCATATTCTTTCAGAAAACAACAGTTTAAAACTTCAAGGGTAAACTGTAAAATTCATAGACCAAAAAAAACAAAACAAAAAAAAAGTAGGCACTGCTTATCTATGACAACACCACAGCAATAAAGCAAAAAGCTGCAAAGTGTTTACTTCAAATGCTGGTAGCGCTGAACACAGAACTGACATTACATTCTAGTCTAGTTGATTGCATTTATTTGAGTATACTTTAAATATTTAATGCCATGAACCTTACAAACATCGGCAAATCAGTAGCCATTGTTCTCTATGAAAGCGAGAGACTAAAACATGAATGGGTCCAGTTCATTCTGCTGAATCATAAACTCCCAGAGTGATGGTACTTACTGTATAGTTTACTGCTAAATGCAATGGCATTTTATTGCTGTCACAGTTCACTGACAGCAGAAACTACAGTGTGCTGTGGCTTTGACCAATAAAACTTTTTGTTATGGAGAATCTCAATGGATAATGAGATTTCAGACAACTTTTAATGGGTAATGTTGGTGTTGTATTAAGAACGATGCAGTGGGTATCATCATATACAGTTGGAACAATTTGTGGTGTCATGTTATACAGAAAGAAAACTAAAACAATACTAAAATGTAATAATTTCCCACTAAATAAATAAATACTGAAAGAAAAACCCCAACCATTCGTGAGCTGTTCACAGATAAACACATCATACTAATAATACATTACTGAGATAATAACTTGACATTTCATTAACAAACAAGTCAGTTAATTACACAGCAATCTGCACACAAAGATGCCCGCCATACCCATGATGCTGCAGCACTCATCCTGATATCCGCACACAAAGATGCCCGCCATACCCATGATGCTGCAGCACTCATCCTAAAAATCCGAGATGAGGCATTCAGATCAGGAGACAAAGCAGTCCTCAAAACATCAAGAGCCAACCTGTCCCGTGGCATCAAGAAAGCAAAACAGTCCTCAAAACATCAAGAGCCAACCTGTCCCGTGGCATCAAGAAAGCAAAACATCAATATGCTAAAAAAATAAACAATAACTTCAGTGACAGTAAGGACACTCGGACCCTGTGGCAAGCCATTCAGACCATCACTGACTACAAGCCCCCGCCACAGGCCAGTGACGATGACACATCCTTACCAGACGCACTCAACCACTTCTACTCACGATTTGAGATGCAGAATGACACACCTGCACAGAAACTACAAACATCTCCAAACGGAAAAGGGCAAGTCTCCCTCCACCCATCCTCACCACCTTCTACAGGGGCACCATTGAGAGTGTGCTGACCACCTGCATCACTGCCTGGTACGGGAACTGCAGTGCTGCTGACCGCAAGACCCTACAACGGACAGTGAACACGGCCGCAAAGATCATCGGTGCCCCTCTCCCCTCCATCCTGGACATTTTCCTTGCACGATGTTCCAGCAAGGCCTCAAGCATCGTGAAGGACCCCACCCATCCCTCCCACAACCTCTTCCAGCTCCTGCCATCAGGTAGAAGGTACCGGAGTATCAAAGCTCGCTCTGTCAGATTGCTCAACAGCTTCTTCCCCCAGGCTGTGAGAGCTCTTAACTCCAATCTCCCTGTCCCCCTCTGAAACCATGAACACCTCAGCCCCCTCCCCTCAACTCATTAAAACTGTTGACAACATTTTCCTAAGAGCAATTCTGAGTGTGCTACACACAGGTGAGTGGGCTATACAAACCACCTGTAGTAACACACTCATCCCACTATATGCACACTAGACACTTTCTATAATCACTCCTTGCTACAAAGACTCAATAGTATAATATATGTTTACTTGTGCATTGCACTACAAAATCATTTTGCACTATGCGCTGCTTCCCCCAAATCTCTCTTCTGCACAGCATTCTAATGTACAAAATATATCTCTTTGCACAATTTTATGTACAAACATCTCTTATGCACAATTTCATGTACAATATGTATGTAAAGTTCTTGTACAGTCTCGGTTTGTGTATGTGTATAGTAGTTATAGCATTTATAGTATATGTATAGTCAGACGGTTAACTGTTGTATAGCTCTATTATTTTCCTTATACTTGCGATGTTTATGTATGTTTAACTGTTATGTAGCACCGTGGTCCTGCGAGACACGACATTTCGTTCCACTACATGTCCACACATGTAGCGGAATGACAATAAAGCTCAACTTGACTTGACTTGACTTGACTTGATATACATGCTTCATACTGGCAGCTTAACCTTGCTCATGTAAAAATAAATAAATCAAATAAAATAAAATGGAATATTCATGGTCTAGAGGCCCAAAGGTCATCTCATGCACTTTTAATGTTTGCAGCATTGGTCATAACGCACATGATGTATTTGGCCTGTGGCTTGCATAGCCCTTTGCCAATACTCAAACACACACAGAGTATACACATTTGTGGCTGTGAATTATTTCTCACACTAGCCTTGGAAGTCATGTATACTATATTGACTCAAATACAGAAACTAAACTCTTGATTTTGAGCATCACGTGTGCAGTGAAGACTGTTTAGATTGAACACAGTGACTGACCATTGATGCAGTACGTGCAGGACCCCCGTTTGAGATGACCTTTCACTCGTTCTGTAGGACTGTGTGTGTGTGTGTGTGTGGGTGTGGGTGGGTGTGGGTGGGGGTGGGTGGGGGGGTGGGTGTTCAATGCATTTATCTAGTGCAAAAAAAAAAAATGTAAGGAACTTTCCAACATAGGGAGCATTTACACAACACCCTTATTAACCAAAAACTGAAAACCTTTTATGCATTTCGACTGTTCATTTACATGACAGCAGCGTTTTGGGGTTGTTTGTTTTGGGGGTGTCCTAAAAATGCAAATGTTTGCAAATGGGTTTCAAGGGGTCAAGGTGTCAAGGGGTCACGGTTTCAAGGTACAGGTTTTTGAAAATGACACGTTATATTTTCTGTGTAAACTACAAGAACACAATTTTTCGAAAATGGTATACAATAGGGTTCACATAGTTGTTTTTATTTTTTATTTTTTTTTTTTTACAGAGTATAATCAGCAGCTACTGTCCTGACATGCATTATACAGCTTTTTAAGTGACAATGTTGTTGTTTTGAACATTACAGGTATCAAAGCATCCTGCAGGGAAAAAATAAAATAAAATAAATAAATAAAAAAATCACAGTTATCACCAAAAAATATTAAGCATCACATTCATTTTCAACTTTAATAATAAGAAATGTTTCTTGAACAAATCAGCATATTACAATGATTTCTGAAGGATCATGTGACAATGAAGAGTAATGCTGATCATCCTCTGCTGAAAAGCTTTGCATCACAGGAATAAATTACATTTTAAATTTTATTCAAAAAGAAAAGAGTTATTTTAAATTGTGTTAACATATTTCAAAATATTACTGTTTTTACTATATTTTTAAGTAAATAAATGCAGGCTTGGTGAGCATAAGAGACTTTCAAAAACATAAAAAATCTATAAAAAGTCTTGCAAACTCCATCTTTTTGGAGGATAATGTACTTCTAATGCTAACAAAATATACCTTTGAAGTATTCACGTTTAACATTTGAGCCTTGTTATGCAATACCATCTTTTTTTTTTTTTTTGCCTTTTCTTATTTTTAGCTTTGCAAATTCTTTCAAATATAGGCACAAGGAGTGCCTATGACATGTGGAATATTATGAAAGAGCAGATACAGTATGTGCATTATATAAATGGCACTCTCTGTCTGTGTCTGTAGGGATGTGTTCATGGCTCTGTCACAGCTGATGTTTATCATTCATATCTTGATGAAATGCACCAGGTTAATCCCATGCGCTGCGTGTCATATTCCTGACAGTTCAAGCTTAGACGGGTCACTTGAGAAATGCTTCTTGTGTCAATACTAAGTGATTTTGACAGATAATAGCATGATCTCTCAAAGGTTTCAGCTTGACATAAATATGTTAGCTTCATGAAGAGCTTTGAGAGATCACCTGTTGTAAATTCAGTGTTCATGACCATGTTCAAACAGATGTATATTATTCACCTTTTTTTACCCATAAGAGATATTCAAAATCAAAAACATTTTTTTTAAAAACATATCAGTCTTATAGTGTATGTTCATGTATGTCTAATAGCTGAAAAAATGAACTTCTGAAATATTCACATTTCAGTTATTTCTGTTATGCAGTATCATTTGATCTTCTTGAACCTCTAGAAAGAAATGCTTGATGTTTTATATTTTCTTTTCTTTTCTTTCACTTCCTTTCGAAATAAAAAAAGCCATGAAAATATTCATAAGTGCATGTCGTGATCAGCTACAAGCTCTTTCTAGTTATGTTGTTCCAAAACCAACAAGAACATATGATGCTTGGCAAAATCTATGTGCAAAAACACAAATTCTTTTTGCAAGCAAATGTTATACATGTCAAAACTTTAATTGAAATCTAAATTATGCAAACTTTTGCATAAATTATATGCATAAAAGCTTTTTCATGTTTAAACTGTCAAGTTGTCATATTGAGTAAAGTAGAAAGTAAAGTATTAGTATTATTTAAAAAAATAAAATAATAATAATAAAAAAAAGTGATTAAATCCCTGCTTAAGAGCACTTGCTGCAATCTATGACCACAAGGTCACATTTTTATCCAGAGCCTCGATCAGTGATGTACGGAAACCTCCCTGCCAGACATCCACATTTTAACAATTCATAAAAGTGTTGAAAGCAATCTGAGCCGAGAAGATTAAATCTTTCAGCACAAGGCAGCAAAGAAAATACATCTGAGGTAACGCTCACATCGGCTTACACAGGGGAAAAGCAGCTCTTAAAGTGTTTAGCTTTGATTTCATTCAGGAGTGACATAATTGATTTTAATGAGATGTTTATAGAGTGAAGTGGTTGTATTGCTCAATCATTTGCCTGTCTGCCTGTTGGGCTCAGCTACAGAAATGTACAGCATTCTCCATCATCCACAGTTCTCTGCCTCAGTCTCTTTTTCTTGCTTTTTTCCCCTCTCTATGTTTCTAAATGTGAGTACAATGGCACTGGTTAGCAGGCAACTTTATTGCAAACATAATGCATGATTTAAGAATGATAGTCTAACATATCCAACTTTAATAAGACATAATAATTAAATAAATAAAAAAACATCACTGCGAATTTGCATGTCTTGCTTTTTTTAATACTACTTTTATTTTTAGTTGAAGTTTATATAGAATGCTCTTTTCTCCGTTCTCTGTATATGTGGAATATTCATTGCATCAAGTCTGGAAAAAAAATCCATCTGATAGACCCTGAAAAAACAATTTGGTATAGAATTTACTTTTAAATTCTATACCATAGAATTAACAAATTGTACATTAATTTGTATTAATTTGTATTAATTACAAAGAAATAGCAAGTAACAGAATAAACATGAAACTTTCGAAGTAGAAAGACTGAAATAGTGTTTTCTTCTAAAAATGACTCCAGTAATCTTTGTTTATTTACAACTTTATTTTTCTTTATTTATAATTGATCGTGATCATTGATTTTAACAGTCCTACAGGAAATACAAAACCTGTTCTCATCTTAAATGAAATTGCGGTCTATATAATGTATGCCATACATTGGGAACAAAAAAATAATATATATATATAATTGATTCAATATTATGTGAAGTTTATAGAGTCAATAAAGAAATATAGCTTTGAAAATGATTTGACGCTTGGAGCACACATGGCCTCCACGAATTTTCTTAGAAATTCCTTTCTTAGCCATCATAGACAAAGATTGTCCTTAAACAGAACAAAGAGCAGAGTAATTGAAATTTCATTGTCAACTCTTTTCATTATCGATTTATGGTTTAGTTGCCCCAGCCCTAATGCAGATATCTACAGTCGTTAAGATGGAAGCTACCGTGTTTTACAAGTCTTTACCGGTTTCTCATCTTTAGTATACATTTATGGGCTGGCTTCTATATGCTTTGGTATAGAGTAAGCCTGGCCGACAGATCCATAAAGCTCTGATGAAAATCTGAAGAAAACAAAGCATGCCTCCCAGGAGAGATCGCAAGCACCCTGAGCTTTGATTTTTCTCCCCTGCTCCATCACACAAAGCTGCGTTAATACACACACACACACACACACACACACACACACACACACACACACACACAGGCGGGTAATAGGAGCATTCATTTAGTATTCAGGTGGAGGCCCTGTCTTCTGTTTGTCTGATGTTATTACTTATTTATTATTCACAATGCATAAGCCGGGCTCATTGACGTACGCTGCCTCGCTGGTGGGCCGGATGACTAAGGATAATGTGTATTCTCCACAGATAGGTGGCAGGGCCCCAGCTTCGGCTGTCCCCTTTTAATGGCCCAGCCAGATGCCAAAAAGAGGGGGATGGGGGCGATCGGACATGTGAATTCATGGCACGTCCGTTCCTGACAACGCCTCATCCCATGTCTCATCTCCCTCCAAGACCAGTGGCTGCCACTTTGTGCTCCCTTCGCATCCTGATTGATTGACAGGCGGGGAATGGCGGACAAGTGATTATGAAGCCGATCTGTGTGTTAGTGTAGGACGAGGTAGGAGGGTGATTGACAGCTTTGTGGTGGTGCGAAACAGCCACTAGTCAAACTTTCCACACACACACACACACACACACACACACACACACCACCCTCTAGTCATTTTGACCAGCAGCTGGTGACTGAAGCCCTGGGCCCAAAGCAGGCCGTTCGCCTCCCACGGCATGTTCACACCCATTCTCTTTCATCAACACTCGCTCATGGACAGATTATTAATATCGTAGTGGTTGTTTCCTCCCCTCAGTCATCAGGGAAGTGCACAGCTCATTCTATAATCTGGGGTACATATCACATTAATGAAACTATATGTTTTCTCTTTTATATGATAGTTGGTTTCAGTTTATATGTTTTTTTTTTCTAGTTGCCAAGCTTAAAACACCATTTTGATATTCCAAGGGAAATTAGGATTTCCCTGCAGAATTTATTTGTCTACTGTGTAACTGTATGCCACTACACACTCTGATTAAGTGCTACACTTGAAGTAACACATGTATTTAAAGGAATAGCTCACTCAAAAATGAAAATTCTGTCATTTATTCACTCTCATGTTGTTCCAAAAGCACAACACTTTCGTATATCTCAGCTTTCATTAGACACATATAAACAAACAAATAAATAGTTTGCCATTAAAATAGTTGACTGGACACATTAATTATTGCACACATTGTTACCTCATGTACACACAAACAGACTCCTCTGACACAGAAGATTAAATTACCAAACACACACACACACACACACCCACACACACACACACACACACACACACACCCACACACTCAATTAATTGTCACCAGTGAAGACATTATTTTTTACCAACCAGAAGTTATTTTCTTGATCAGGTTATCTTAAAATGTGAATATATATTTGAACTTAAATCATAATAATATTGCACACCATAACAAAATAAAATACTGAGACATGAGAGGACACTTAAAATAATGTTTTCAAAATGTCTACCGCAGAAGAAAATAAAATCACATTATTATGGTCTCATGGTGTTGTGATAAATTGTTTTATTTATTTATTTTTTAAATTATTTTGTTTGTTTGTTTTTTTTTTCAGTAACATAATTGACAGAACTTTTGCAGACGCAAGAAAAATATTTTTCTTTCATAATTTAAAGAAGATTTGATTTACTCTCAATTTAACAAACCTTATTTTTCTGAAGTATTCAGACTTGATAAATAAGTCATTATTTTTAAGTCATTATTTTGAAGTCAAGACCCAGTTACTTCAAAAACAGATACTGCAAAAACTGTTTTTGTTGTTGTTGTTGTTGTTTTTTTTGTATTATTTATTTATTTATTTTTTGTGAGATTATGCTTTCCTTTAATGGAAAGGGAAAACAATTGTTAGATTATTAATTATCATCAATGGACATGAAATGTAGGCATCATGTAATTAGGGCAGTCAATAGACTTGATGAATTAATCACGTTTAATAACGTCATATATATCTATAAATCTTGTCCGAAATACATTCTGGCGGCCCACTTTGAAAGTTAACATGACAGACTGGCTTTGTTCCAAACCCTAGTGAGCTTCCTCTCTGTCTGATGCCTACATAGCTGCTATTTACTCTGAGACCATACCATTACTGACTCAGAATGCTGCAGGCAGAACGTCAGTGTGTTATACAAATAACACTCCTCACACAAATCACACAGGCGACTCTATTGATTCCAGCAGAATTTGATGTTAGCATGTTGTTAACAACACAATGTTTTGCCCCCTTCATTTTAAAAGATACATGGGATGTTGCCTGAGAATGTGGCCTAGAATGTGAGCTAGTTAACTTTTGGAACAGTCTTCACATTAATAAAGCAGCTTATGGTTTGTACAGTAGTGAACAATGTGTTGCCTGTTCCTAAACAGCATTTACAATCTTGTAGATGTTTGGCACATCCATTTAAATGACTGTAATAAACAGAAAAAGCAGATTACCCTGATCTAGAAAAGTGGCTTTAGCATAGTGAAAAGCCTTTTAATGTCTAAAATGAAATGATTGACAGCTTAAATAACGACTATGACTGATATATGCTGTTATACACCGTATTACTATATAATACTTAGGGCTGCACGATAATAGTTATTATACTGTATCAAGTTCTCTTAACCCTTTGACGCGTACGATCACATCGGTGTGATCACTCTAGGCTGGTCCCTGAAGCATTCGATCACACCGGTGTGATTAGAACGTTCAGTAGCGCAGAGCCAGATCGGACTCGCTGAGCGCGTCGTCATATTATCACAAACACATTTAGTGTGTTCAACCATATAATGCAGAGGTGGGGAATGCTGATCCTGGAGGGCCGGTGTCCCTGCAGAGTTTAACTCCAACCCTAATCAAACACACCTGAACCAGCTAATCAAGGTCTTCAGGATGCAGTTAGGTATTTTTTTCCAGGGTTTTTCAGGGTTGGAGCTAAACTTCTGCAGGAGAGCGGCCCTCCAGGATCAGCGTTCACCACCCCTGATATAATGCTTATTTTAGGTTTCAGACATTTAAGTACTAGCAAAACCATACATTTCTAGTTTGTAAAATACACGCTGATGTCTATGGAAATGGCAATAATGATCATGAAATATCATATACAGATTGTTTAGGTAAATATAAAGTTTACTCTACTCTTCTCCCAGTTTACCAGTGACTTACTTTAACGTATTTCGGGAGGAGACGGTGAATTTACGTGTTGTAAATCCCACAGCTCGGATTCAGCGCGAACTAAGATGGCGGCGCCCATCACCCAGTATAGAGACAGAGCGCATTTAGGCCACGACAAAACAATCCAACGCTCTCCATTGACTTTGTATTGCGGGAAGCTGCCTCTTTGTCATTTCTGACTTATAACAAAAAAACAGAACAATGCCTAAAAGCTGCTGTGTGACAAGATGTACAGCAAACAAGCTAAAAAACCCAGAACTATGTTTTTATAAGCTCTCGACCCCAAAAAAACAAGTGTTTAAGGACACAAATAGTTGTATATGTTAGGATATTTCACATTGGGCCATTCAGTTGGATCATTTCTCCAACAAAAGGAAGGTAAAGAAAAGGGGCACTGACATAGACCAATAAAATTTAGTTGCTCAATATATCTCCTTCTCTTAGGCTCACATAGGGTGGTGAAATAATCCTCTGACATGGTTAAAATAATGAATGTTTCCTGTTGCCGATTGCGTTTCCCTCCAGTGGGCGTAGTTCTCAGAGTAATATGACACATTACGCTCTACTTTTGTGTCCTTAAACGCTCGTTTTTTGGGTCGACAGCTCATAAAACGTAGTTCTGGGTTTTTTAGCCTGTTTGCTGTACATCTTGTCACATAGCAGCTTTTAGACATTGTTCTGTTTTTTGTTATAAGTCAGAAATAACAAGTAGGCAGCTTCCCCCAATACAAAGTCAATGGAGAATGTTGGATTGTTTGCATAAATTTATGCAAAACACTAGGCAGAAAATGTATCTGATTTGGGGATTTAACCTCTTGATACTTGGCAACCCCAAACTTGAAAGCTGGTGGAACCATGTTGCCACTGCAAGATGACTGTAATGTCAAATATAAGGAGAAAAGTTTTCAGGATAAATAACCGGTATATCACAGACGATTATGAGTAAAACGAATTAAGTTACTTTATTGTTTGAAGCCTGACCAATGAAATTTGCAGCAATACAAATATTTATTGTACAATTCCCAAATTCAAATGTACGCCCTCTCGAGTTTTGCTACACTTTTAACTTCATAGATGTGTCCCTTAATTCTTGGCCTTATTGCAGTGTGTCTGTAATTTTCAGCTATGTTGATTTATTTTACTGCAAATAGGCTTGCGTGAAGTTGCAGTATTATTAGGGTAGAGCCATCTTTAGCCACAACCTTGCGGCAGACAATCAGAGACAAAAGCTGGAAAATGACAGGTTTGGCTATGATTTATTTGACAGGATAGCAATTTCTGAAGCCCCCTCAGGCATGATTTCCATACCGGCCCAGTCTGGGAGGTGTTGTGATTGCTTCTCAATCATCCAAGGCAAACACTAATTAGATTTTATTTTGGTCTGTGGAATGAGAGGTCTCCGGTATGGAGGGCTGTCAGTTTGTGTGGCAGTCGGCTGAAGGCTACTCTGACACTTTCTCATTCTCTGTGATTGGTCGTTGAGTTGAATATACAGCAATTACAGCTCATGACATGGGAGTTTAACCTGTTTTTGAGGCTTGATTAATTACCGTCAGAGAGCCTCAGGTGCACTGCTGATGGCCGATTGACCTGTGAATGTGTGTGTGTGTGTGTTTCCAGACAGATGCTGCCCTGATGTATGACGCGGTACATGTGGTGGCCGTGGCCGTCCAGCAGTCTCCTCAAATCACTGTCAGCTCACTTCAGTGTAATCGCCACAAGCCCTGGCGCTTTGGAAACCGCTTTATGACGCTCATCAAAGAGGTACTGCACATCACACTGCTCACTAAAAATGATTTGTACATACTGTTGTTTATCACAAGATGTTGTCTTGTTTTAGCATTGCTATAAAGTCACAAACATAGGCCTACCCAAAAATATAAATAAATAAAAATTAAACCTAAATACCAATGTCAAAAAACTGGAAATAAATGAAAAACACTGATAATAACAAGAAATGTTTCTTGAGCAGCAAATCAGCATATTAAATGATTTATGACGGATCATGTGCAGTAATGATGCTGAAAATTAATCAAAAATGCACAATTGCCATCAAAGGAATCAATAACATTTCAAAATATATTAAAATAGAAATCTTTCAAAAACGTCTTATCAGCCCCAGACTTTTGTACAGTAGAGTACATGTAACATGTAACAAGGACACTTTACTTTAAGAGTCCTTGCATGCACTCATGTAAATTTCATAATTTACTGTTATTTCTTTAGTAAGCACATGTAACATACATAAGGGCACTGTGAAATAAAGTGTTACCAAAAAGTGTTACCCAGATGCTGTGTTACGGACACACACCTCAATCTGACATACTTTACTAAGAATATACATCAGAAATCCAGGACTACAATCCAGTCACCATGATCGACTCCATTAAATGCTGAAAATGCATTCATTTTCACAGTGTGTCTGAATCTATAATGTTTTCTCCATTGATTAATACAATAATGCTGCCATCATCAATAGAATATGTGAACAAACATTCTTTTAAATAAACTTTCAGCATGTGGTAATAATGTTAATTGCACCAGGCAAATGACTTTATGAATAAAGTGGTTTATCTATAATAAACCTAATTTACATAGAAAGAAGGCATGTTTTTCTTCATTGGAATACATTGTGAAAGCGCTGCAGTTTGCCCTTACGTGTACGTTCATGAGTGTGTGTTTGCTTGTTTCTGACCTGGAATACCACTCAGTGAGAACACTGCTACAGAAGACAGCAAATTTATCTTAATCTCTGGAAATGATTCTTCTCTGTGCTATTTTCAGGAAAACTAGGACGGCTAATCTGAACTCTCCTGTCATTCTTCTGCCTATATTTAGTCTGACTAAAAAGCTGCCTTTATTTGCTGTGCGTGATATCTTAACCAGCCAGCTAAGACCAAAGGCAAAGCGAGGGAGATATAAATACATAAAAGCAAGGTGGTCTGCTCTCCGTAAGCCAGTGCATAAATTGACTCAAATCTCTGCTTGTGATGACCCTGCCCCAGACCCCCTTGCCCTCCTTTGGATCTTCTATGTCTAGACTACAAGTAGAGCCCGGGGCTGAAGAAAGGCTGGGAAAGCTGTGCTGAGGTTTTTGTTGGAACAGATAATTGGAGGACTACTTAGTCTGTTGACATTTCACTGGCTTTGAAAATGCCAAAGCCTTAATATAGATGGATACCTGGCACTGACCTGAGAACAGATACAAAGTTTACAGTACATGGTATGGGGTGGGGTACTGCTGTGGTTGCCAGAACTTTACTGTAAAACATATTGCAATATTTTTGGTTTTAACGGATTGAACTTCAATTTACAGTGATAAAGCATATAAATATATGATACAATGTTAATAAACCAACCTAGTTAAGCATTAAAATGTTGTACCTTGTTATACACTGACAGCCATGATAAAACATAGGTTGAAAAGAGAAAGCCATGTGTTGAATCAAAGGTCACCTTAAGTAGCTTTTCCACAAGCAAACATACATTAAGACAAAAAAAAAAAATGAAATACTTTGGATGCATATTTACTGAGCAAGCCACTATTTTGTAGAGAGAGGTCAAAACAACAGTTTTCAAGTGAGATTTGGAGCTATGGTGGAGAAAAATATGAAAAAAAAAGAAATGGCAGCATTATTATTTTATTTTTACACATAGATTGGTAGGTCTATTGGTAAAAACCAGTTTACTTTTGCAATCATCCTTGCATTAGATGCCAATGGTCACAGTGCAAAAATGCGAAAAAACACTTTTCATGTTTTATTGCAAAGTTTGCATGCCTGTAACTCAAGAAATATTAAATATATCTCAATACTCTTTTAGATTCTTGTTCTTAACAAACATTTCTTTTGTTATCTTCATTTTTAAGGCCCTATATGGTTCAATTCTAGTGATATTAGATTTCAATGTGGCTCCATATCCATCTTCGTGTCAAAAATATGCTTGTAACATGAATATTAAATATGTCTCAATATCCTTTTAGATTTTTCATATAAATTACATTTTTTTATTTTTTTTATTTTGTCCATTGTTAAGTAACTATATGTTTAGTCTCAGACATATTGGGACTCTCAGTGTGGCTCCATGTGCAGTTTTATATATATATATATATATATATATATATATATATATATATAAA
>JAFVLL020020664.1:0-19552 GCA_021397915.2 Tor tambroides | reverse complement strand
TTACAGTTTTTTCTGTATTTTTGACCAAATAAATGCAGGTTTGATGAGCATAAGACACTTTCATAATGCTGCATAATTGGTAATATGATAAAGTCCTTTCATGTCACCATTTCGCCAGCCTACACTTCACATAATAGGCCTGTAGGTGGCACTTGGGCTTCATTAATATGATAGTTTCATGAAGAGTAAACGGTGCATCATACATAAATGTCAGTGAATTGAACACTGATTACCATTATTGCGACTTTTGGCGATGCACGGTTTTGTGCAGTGCTTTTGTAGTCGTTTAGCATCTATTTTCTCAGCGATGTAATTTGATTTATAAAATGAGACAAACCGCAGATCCAGATCGCTCCACAAATAAGCTCGTCTGTCCCATGTCATTCTCAACCGATTTATGAATAAGAACGGAAAATGACTGCTCCACTTCACCCAGGTAAGACAGTGAAACAATTGATTCAATTTGCAAAATAGAAACATAATCCAACTTTGATTCATCCGCCGGCTAGGAGGGGTCGTGAACCCATTGACTTTCAATTTCATAATTCAGATATCAAACGAAACGCATAACCTACAGTACGCAAGCACAACATTATAAATAAAGTTTTTGTTGCCCCAAGCTTACCATTTTCTGTCGAAGCAGGTTCGTCCGAACTGAAATGCTGTGAATGAGATTGCTTGCGCCGTGACATGTTTCGCTACAACTATCAGCGGTCAGGCCAGCCTCCACTTTGACAAAAACGGTCATTCTAGCCGCTACGTCGTTTATTTTTGCGCGCGCATATCCCTACTCGTTACGGTTATAGCGGGTAAAAAACCCAGATCACAGGAAAAGCGATCTTTGGTTCTCATTTATTGAGCCTGTTTTTCTGTCAGTAGGCTAATGAATGAACGAGAAATAAATAAATAAATAAATAAAACATATATAATAGGCTACATGTTTAAAAAACGCTCTGATAACATGAAAATGACTTCAAATGTTGAGTAATATTAAATATAGAATTTCTAAATAATATGAAAATAGCTGTCTGATGAGAAATAACTAAATCAAAGCCTTTCTTAAACTTGAAAATAACAATTATATCCGTATCATCTCAGACTGATGTCCCATTACAAAAAAATAAAAAGCCCCCAAAAACTTATATGACCAGTTTTGTCTTTGATTTTGGATAGCTCTAAAATGGAAACTCTCTGTTTCATATTTATGGTATTATGTCAGTATGAAATATGACCTTTTAATGTATTTTTTTATAGTATCGTCAACTCACTCATCAGAATCCTCGGATTCTGAAATAAACTTCGACAGTTGGTTGAACGGTCACCTACTCATTCGGTTCTTTTTGAGTCAGAGGTGCTACTTTCTACTATTTTCTGCGTGTTGCATCATCAACCCGGAACTAAAGTTCGATTCAGTTGTTCAATTTTGTGAACCGGCTCAAAAGAACGATTCATTCAAGAATCCAACACTCTCAAAAGTGATGTTATATTACCAAATTTCGGGAGGAGCACGCGCAGATAATTAACACAACCAATTCATCATCAGTAATCATACCATCTATCCAATCAGTACGAGAGAGAACCCCTATAAATAACCAATGCAGTCGTACTTTCAGCATCCCTCCACCACCCTGACTCCTCACCTTCAGCCCATTTCTACCCCAGAATGGGTAGGAGTACTGGAGGGGAACGCTCTGGGTCTGGGGTAAATGCTCAGACAGGGGGAGTACCCCAGGTTTGGGAGTAATTTTTCTCATGGCATTGAAACAACGTTGATCTCCAACATCAATCCGGCATCGTTTTGCTCGTCGGGGTAATGTTGAAGATGGCAAAATTTGTCTGGCCCACTGCTGGGCCACACACTGAAAACCAGCTCAAACAATTTCCTCTGGCCCAGATGCGGCCTACACCCTGTAAAATGACTCTTATTTATTGATGTGGCCCAGATCTGGCCCGCATACTGTAGAGTGACTTCTATTATTTTATGTGGCCCAGGTCTGGCCCAGACACTTTAAGCCAGATCCGGCTGAGAGTCGGCTTGGTCCCCGGGCCAAATGTGGCCCAGAAACTGCTAAATGTAATTCAGCAGTGAAACACAAATACAACCATTTAAAAACATTAAAAAGGCTTTAATTATAAAATTACCAAATACTTTAATATAAATATATATTAACAATGAACAAATGCACTACAGTATAAACATTAACACACTTTTTAAACCACAAAGTAACAAGTAAAATATATTTACTGTATATTATATATATATATATATATATATAAAACATTGTGTCATAATTCAGTTCAGTTCTTATCAAATGGCGTCAGTGCAGTCAAGTCAATAATATTGCTGAATATTAAGTGTCTTCAACTAAGCAAGACAAAAGGCAACAGTGACAAGGAACCCAAACAAGACCAGGCTCAGTCAGGAAACCAGTTCTCCTCTGGCCAAACGAATGAACGTGGTGTGATTATTCCAGGCTGCATCACAAGTCAGATTGTGGATTGCTATCAATCAGAATATTTCATCCAACTTCTTCTGCTTGAAGAAACATCATGCCAGTAGGTGAAGCTGGTAAAAAGGGTCTGTGCAGAGGGCTTGTCTGGTTCTCGTAGTCTTTGCTGAGGATCTGTGCTGGGGCCATCAATGAGGTCTTCACAGGGATCTGTCATCTAGTTGACATGGTCTCCGCTGACATTCAGGGATGTGTTGTGGTCATTCCTGGGTGCAGGTCCACCGTCTGGTCTGGATACCGGCTGGATCAGATGATTACTGTAACCTAGGGATAAGGGTGAGACAGTATAAGCGACTAATATAAGCATTGATGTCATTCTTCTTACAAATTAACAAGTACATTAGATATTATGGGAAGTGTTGCCAAGTGTTGCTGCTTACCCTAATTGGTGCAGCATAAAGATCCTTTAAGGGATTTGAATTATAGAAATGTGATAGTGTGTCATGTGTATGGAAGGCTAAAGAGATGGGACTTTTAAACTCACAGAGTGTGTCTGCCTCCCGAATCCGCCCTTCTGATCTGCCAGCTGGAGCCACCTCTTCATAGTCCCCTTGACCTCCATTTCAGCAGCATTAACTTGAAAGTTTTTTCCAAATTGCAGCCTTGAAATACATGTATAAATAAATTGTAAGGTAATTATTAAATCTTAAGCATTACAGTTTTTTACAATCATTAGGACCAGACCCAGAATTCGCACCTCATATGTTTGATGAATGTTCATGCAGCAGCTCAGAATTTCTGTAAAAAAAAAAAAAAGTAAGATTACATATATAAAGTGTTCAGATTAAACTTTTAAGTCATGTTTGCTCATAATAATCCCCACCACAGGAAAATATGTTAAGTATGATTTTAATCACAACATACAGCATATATGGGGCAGTCGCAACCTAATGACTAGAGAGTCTAACTTGTAACCCGAATGTTGTGGGGCCAGCATAACCAGCGCTCTCTCTACCCTCAATACCACGACTGAGGTGAGACCCTTGAGCAAGGTACCAACCCCCAACTGCTCCCTGGGCGCTGCAGCACTGGCTATTTACTGTGTGCGTGCGTGAGAGAGAGAGTGTGTTCACTACTGTGTGTGTGCACTTGGATGGGTTAAATGCAGAGCACAAATTCTGAGTAAGGGTCACCATACTTGGCCACACGTTATACTTCACTTTCACTTTTACTTTCATATATAAGCTTCAAAAGTTTTTTTTCACTCTAAAAAATGAGCCTGCTCTAGTGCAGCAGACAGATTATAGGCATTCAAGAAAAAAGATGATGCACTGATTTTATGGCTTTCTCTTACATAGTATCTATAGTGCTTTCCATGTCAGAGCTTCCCACATGGCAGTGTTACCACAAAATAAATATTATTGTTAAATTCAGATTGCACATATTGAATTGTCTTAGCAGGTGCAATGCTACAACAGCTTGCTCAGTTTGATTCACGAACAAATGACTCATTTGAAAGGTTAAGTGAATCAAATCGGACAGAGCCACCCGTATAGATTTTATGGCGCCAGAAGCGCAGTCCGACTCCTTCCAGGACAACACATGAACGTCTGGCCGACGTCCGCCCAATATAGAAACGTCGGCCTTATTACCTAAAACATCTAACAAATGTCAGCCAGGCATAGGCCGATATAATTCGGTCAGTGCTCATCAGTCGTCGGCTCTGAGTCGGCTCACGTCCGCAGGCCGATGCCGCGCTTATCTGTTTGCGCGAGCCCAGTTATTTGTCTCTTAGCAACCCACAGAGAAAAGAGACTCATGCCAGCGATATCTGTGGCTTTCAGGTAAGATTTCACTTGAGCTAAATTAGAATAAAATACTACGTTGTTAATTCTGTGACACTTAAAAGGTACTAGTAAGGCACTCAGTGTGCTACAGCACAGGTGAAGAGACTGTGCCTCATTTCCAACTAACTTGTTTAGCTAACGGTCACGTTAGCGATTTTTAAAATGAATGTTAACACCTTAATGTGTTTCCAGCAATTTCTCAGAGGAGAAATTTTAAAGCGGATTATTAAAGAGAATTATTTTCGCCGTGTTTTTCACTCTTTTACAGGCTGCCAGAAAGCATCCGTCTCTACGGTGAGCTATTGTTGCTGTTGCTTTTTGAACTAAGTTACAAAACTGCGTTTTAAATTCATCATTGAATAATTATTGAATGAGTGTAAATTATTAATGTACTGTTTTAATTCTAGATGTTTGTTTGTGTGAATGCTGTGTGTGCGTTGAGCTCTGCATGAGCGGGGAGCAGAGTTGCCATGGAAACGGGGCGTCTCTTGCTGCGGTTTTCACTGTTTTTGGATAAGTTTAGTCCCTAAAATCACACAAATATTACATACAAACGTTCCTGACATGTTTCTTACTTGTAATTGACATCCCAGCTAACAAAATTACGTAACTGTTACAGTGATTTTTGATGTTTTTTATTTTTATTTTCCTCTAAAAGTACCTAAAAGTAAAAGTTTTTAGTGTATCTCTGTGGCAGAATTACAGCGCCACATACTGGTCTGGCATGTAAACTACATCATTTTGTGGTTTCATGTGGACGCAGATATTTCTTGAGACGAGGAAAAAAAAAAGATAGGGAAAGCTCTGGCTTCGTGTGGACGTAGCCTAAGTGCAGATAGCCCGCCGGCAGACCCCCCAACATTATGAAGCTGCAGGCCCGGAGGCCCAACTGCACGCTCAGACCAGCACTCCCAGAACTATCGTTTTGTCAGACAGTGCCACCTGCTGTTTGGAAGATTATCTAACCTGATTAGATAAGATTACCTAACCTGAATTCAATTGCTGATAGATTGCAACTTGCGCTATTTTTCTACTATAAAATATTAAGCTATGACTGAATGCATTATTATATAAAATATTACACATACTAGGTTATGATTTAATGCATTAAGTCTAGTTTATTTTTATTAATTGTATTTGTAAATAGAAATTGTTCAGTTACTTAAATATTTTCATAGTCATTTATTGTTTTCCTAATTATTAAGGATTTATCACATTCTTTAGGGGATGAACATTAACTCTATATTTACATACAATAAATTATAGTGCTCGAGTCATTTTCTCACACCAAACTTTCTTTTTGTATTCTATTTCATGAGGTCCTACAAGTCATCGAGCTGTAAACAATGCAGAGAAAAATGGTGAAAAAAAATAATTGGGTTAATAATGTATATATTACATATTAAATAACATCAAATAAAATAAAAGCTTTACATTCTTGTTGGGGAGATTTTTCATTTCTCGAGCAATTCTTCTGTCAAATTCCTCAACTTCACTAAAAGAAAAGATAAATGCTGTTGTCAGAAATGTTGTCTAACATTGTACAAACAAAAATTGAAAACACACCTTGAGTAATAAATGGGGCCCTGGAGGAACACCTCTTCAGCCTCCTGCCAAGACAAGCCCTGCAGCTCGCAAAGGCCATGAATGATGGCCTGTACAAACAAACCAATTAATAAAATAAAACATGCACACACTGCAGAACATAAACATGCTCATGTTCAAACATGTTTTGGGCTTACCTCTGGGAGGAGACATCCACAAATGAACTCCACCTCATCATTGTAGGTCAGCTGCGTTTGGATTTTATTAAGAACTCCTTTCATGTAGTTATAAAGGATTGTCAGGGACTGCTCATTCTCAATGTAGACAGGCACTTGAAAACGGGGTTTTAGTGGAAACCACTTTGACCTTTTCCCACTGAGTATATCCTTTGGGCCATAGAAGGAAATTATATTTCATATGTAAATGCACAAGTCATTAATTACATTTGGCAAATAATAGTTAAATTGTCACTTGACTATATTTAAGTTGACCATAATCAGAGTCTGGAGGAGTAATTTAAAGTGGAACCATCATTACCACCAAATGCTGCTCTGCTGATTTTGATGTGAGAATTAAGTCCACTAATCTTTTTTCATTCCTGTAATAATAATAATAAAACAAGCACATTCAGTCTTGCCAGAGGTATCTAAAACAAATCTGTTCAGTTGGATATTATGTACAAATGAATATGCGATCACATATATCTTGAACTGCTTGGACATGTGCCGGAAGATTGGATGTGGTTCTTCTTTCCACCCTAAAAAGGGGCAGAGTCTTTCCCTCCAATACACTTCTTGCCTCCTCAGTCCAGAAAGCAAATCTGCGCCCATAGCTTTCAAGCAAGACAAAATTCATAATAATTGGTCACAGGTAAGAGAGATATTAAGGATGTTTTGTTACTCGTGTTCCAAGTTGTTGCATTGACACAGTATCAAATTGAAATTTGACAGATTTAAAAGATCAAAATTTTAAAAATACTGACATACCCATCAGTTTGAAATCGTTCCATGAGTAGAAGGCACCACCATCGGCGGATGATGGGCATATCCATCTGAAAGAAAGACTGTTTAGTCTAACAGTTAACCAACGTGTTTTTTAAATACATGATGTTGGGTGTGCTTGCAACAACCATGCCCCTTTTTGAGAGAAATGTTGCTTAGAGTAAAGCAAGATAAAATACACCACCACCTGAGTTACATTTTTAGCTATGATAAATAAAAGCACCATCCTGACAAGAAAAACAGCCTGGTAAAATAAAGGTTACATAAATAAAAAAAAATACCTCCTGGAATTGAAACCCAATGCCATTCCAGTACACCATTGAGAGGATGTACTGGAAAGAGAGAAGACACAGTCATTTACAATGTTTACAAAAGCTTTAAATCAATTAACTCAACCATTTTAAATCTTACCATGAGTACAAAAACACCACAATCATTCCCTCTTGTCTGACGAGGCAAAGCCTAAAATCAGTAAAGCAAACAATTTTATTTTAGAATAATGTACAAAAAATGTAACTGTTGTAAAAGCCAAATAATGACAATTCTTTAAGTTGATTTCTCACCGGAAAATCATATCCAGTCTTTTCAGTCCATGTCCCATGATCAACTCGGTAAGCAATTTGCCTGTAGACAAAACATATTAGCAGTAATATTGACAATAACAGCTCACCTCAACTCTAGAACACCATGCATAAAAAAGGCTAGATGAACATAGCCAGAAGTGCAAGAAACGGCTATAGGAACGTAGCCAAAAGTGACAGCACTATAACACACGGTTAGGAAATGGATAGAAATGGCTATAGGAACGTAGCCATATATCAAATAAAGGCTGAAACATGTCTTAGTTTATTGATAGACCTAAAAATTGCCCTCTATTCCTCATCTCCAAATCCTGATTCATGCTCTGCATACAGAGAGTCTAAAAACACCATCTCTCTCCGAAGCGGCATCATTATCTGCAATGTTAAAGGTGTAGAAATATTTCATTTGAACCTTATTGCTTCTTCCAAGATTTTTCAGTGTTTAATTTTAGAAACACATGCATTGCAATAGCAATCAACGTACGCACTAGACATTTCAATAATTTTTTCTTACACAGACAACGAAGTGGTCTGGTCCATTAGCATTTGTCCATGCTGGAAAGACTAACAGGTCTTTCAAGTCTGCATGTTCCTAGAATTGATCAGGACAGTTATGTTCTTTAATTTAGTTTTTACCTCCCACACAGTAAACACAGTACATACACTCACCGGTAATCCAGTAACAATGTTGTTAGGAGTTGTTTTCCATACAGGGACAACATAAAAGTCCTCAATGTATATGTCCTTGCCCTACAGGAATGAAAAGAAACAGTTGACAATGACATGAACATTTTCACACAGTTTAGAACAATGTTTTTTTTTTTCTTCTAAATTTGGATCAAGTTAAAACATAATCTATATAAATATCATAACCAGTTGATTGTTACATTTTATGGTACATACAATTTGCTGAGCCATTTCACAAATAAGCTCCATGCAGGCGTTTCCAATCTGCGATAAATACTCCGATAAGTTAATGTGTTTAATTAGAAAAAATTATAATAAAAAACAGACTGCTTACATGGGAGTCCATGTCCCTCAACAATGCAAGGCTCCAAAATTCTTCTCGGATAAGGCACACTTGCCCCTCCTTCACAATTATTTCACTGCCAGGGCGATTTCGGTCCAGTACACAATCAATAATAACAATAAATATATGTGTGTGTGTATAATGTTAATTTTTCACCAGTTTCTCTTGTAATGGATGCCAGTCCCTCTCCCAAGGCTTTGTAGGTTCACAACCTGTTTTTTCTGTAATTGGAATTGATGACTGAGGAGATGTGACTGATGTTATGGCTGGTGATGCAGCGGTTGTTTGTGCAGTCACAATATTTTCTGGCAGTGCTGTCAGTGGTCCTTAAAGTACATTAAACGACCAAAATTAGAAAATAACACATCATAACCAGAGAACAGAAACCTGGCATTTAGCAACTGGACCGAACAGTCAAATTACCAAGTGACATGTCCATGCATTTCTCTGTGGAGAACGGATTTTCTATAAAATACAAATATACACATAAAGTACAGTTAAGGATATAGTGCTGTATTTGTTACACAAATGTGAGTACGGGAAAGATTACCTAACACAACCTGGCTGTGGACATTCATGTGAATGTTTGCGTTGAATTCCTTTTTTATGTCATGAAGATGTTTCTTATTTTTTCTGACATTGTAATGATGGATGATGTTTCGCATGAGGAAAACATGTGTGGATGGCAATGCCATGTTCGTAAAGTAGTTATTTTTCTTTAGCTTTGAAAAAAGCTGTTCTGCAGCCTGACTGTTAACTTTGCCAGCTAGTTGAGGCACAAGACAAAGCTTCCTCAGTGAATCACGAGGGTCTTTTGTGTTGTGTTCGTGAAAGCGGTCATACAGAAACAGTTATTGGATGACCATCTGGATCTGGACTTTGCTTTTTTGCAGTGAGCCACAGCAGTGTAACCTGTAGGTTTCCTGATTTTGCTTTTGTAATATTTTCAGGGGTTGGTTTGAGTAACCTTCCTTCGAAAGGTGTGAAAGTTATGGGTTGCCTCAGGTTTGTGTGGGTGGACAGTCCACGGGCAAAGTCGTATATTACAATATTAGGTAGATACCTCCAAGACAGAAGCATATCTGCAAAATCCCACGGACTTTCTGCTCGCAGATTACATTTTATACTGTACACTATGCCACAAGGGCACATGATGACAGCCCAACCTCCTGGAACAGACAAACATACAACAAAGATAAGCAAATTGTTAAAAACACTTTTTCTAATCCCCTGAATGACATTGGGCCCTACAATGATCATAGGTTATGACGGAGGGCAGTGGTGTTGACCTTAAACAACGCAGACGTTGAGAAACTGAGCAGAACTCAAACTTTCTGAGATTGCAGCGCTTCAGGTAAAGGGGCATCTCTGCCTGAGCAAATCCTGAGCGCTCCTTCTGCTCCACTTTTCCTCCACTTTCCCTGCGGTGTAAGAAGAATGTTTTCTTTATAAACTATGTTGTGGCCTGTCCTGACCTGTGGTCCCCCTCACCTGTATGGATGTGCCTTCACCCTGCCCCTACTACATCCAATCAATTCAACTTTGGGAAAGCCCTCTGAGGCGACTTTGTTGTAATATTGGGCTATACAAATAAAAATTGAATGTTATAATCAGTGTGCCCTACATTACATCATATTTCATGTTATTTTTTATTCACATTTCATTTATAATCATTTTATGGATTTATTTAGAACATGAGTACACCCATTATACCATGATTTTCATACTGCACATTTGTTTGCCATAATTTTGTCCAAGACAAAGAGCAATGATTTAAACACTGCTTTTGGATGAACCCACAAAGTGGCATGGATGTAGCAACAGCAAAAGAGAACAAAGTGTGGTGAGAAGAGGGGGGAGGCAGGAGAAAAAGACAGTGAGGAGAGGACAGGTCTTCCCGTCTCCAGGTGAGAGGTACACACACTGCTTCTGCTGCTAAAAGAGTTTGCATACTGGAATGGCTTTCAAAAGATCAGCAGCTGCCTCTACCCAATGAGTTTCATATTGTATACACACTGACATGTGCCGTAATAATGTCTTTATAGCAGCCTATTATTTAATGAACGTGTTAATATTAATGCATGGACTGATTCATTAGCAGATGTGCATACGCTGATTAAGCTTGCATTTGCATCACATCCAATGCACCTCCCCCACACAGAGGCCACAACACACCCCAGTGTCAGACCAGGCCGCCTCCAACACCCCCAGAGCTGTACGCCACCAGTCACTCCCCAACCAGTGCCAAGTGGAAAATAGGGCCCATTATGGCTATGTGACTTTGCACATTTCTGAATTATTCGTAATATTTCAATGTGCAACATTGAGGTTTACCTGAAGCAGCCCAAATCTTTTCAAAAACCTTGTCATAGGCCTCCCTTGACCTCATCTCCTCCGAAAGTCGCAGGAGTAGATCTGTGCGAGAGCCTTTGGCATCTAAACCACACTCTTGACACAGTCTTCTTATCACTTCCACCTATCACATAAAGTACATGTGTGAAATAAAATGCCAACACTGACAAATAATACAAAATTAGCAAGAAATATTTTACTTACTGTTTCGAAAGTTCGTCTTTTAAGCGATCTTCAGAGACAGTTATTTCTGTCCAGTCTGCAGTTTTAGCTTTGTGCACTTTCTCAAATTCAGTGTTGAGAACAACATTCGCTCTGCGCATCTTACTCCCAATCCAGGGTGCCCAAAAGTTGTAACTAGGTGGAACACAAAATGGGTTGTTTTTTTGGCCTTTGGGACAAACAAACATGTTAGTACATCAAAGAATTTAGATTGTACCCCTGAAAACACTTATGAAATTAAACAATGGTGACATGCTATTTCTGGTATATTCAATTTCCTTACTTGAAAAAAATCCTCGAGCAACCCGTTCTTCTGTCAGTGCCTTCCAAAACAGATCTAAATCCACCTCTCCATTAAAATCTTGTGGAGGTTGTGAAAGGTCACTCACTAAAGAAAATAAGTACATACTATATACTAAAGACTTGCCTCTCTGCAACTTATATCCATAAAAGGAATTTACCGGAGAGATGAAAGGATGCCTTCTTGTGGAGGTCCATTATGACCACAGGTGGATGGTCACCACAAGACACACATGAATACTGATATTCATGGTCAGTTAGTGCCTCAAAGTTGAGATAGCCACGGAGAACAGTATCTGCTGAGGGGAACTGTACACCTGTAGTCATCTCCAAGTACTCTACTACTCTGCTGACTGCTGAAACCACACTTAATCAGTACATCTTATTTAAATCAATACTATGAAGAAATCCTATTGTTGGAAAAGATGTATAACGATTACCTGCAACAGGTTTCTTATGGTGAGGCAGAGAGAGTTCAAGGACATGGTCATTGAAATTATGTAAACCGTTACCCCACTCTTGATAACGGTACACCATTCCACAGAGAGGACAGAATTTGTAGTAGGTTGAAATATCTGCAAATACAGAATGTAAAAAAATAACAAAAACAAAAAATGGTTTAGTATTTATTCATAATTAAAATAAAAGCTGTAACAATGATCCACCTTGGACAATTCCTGTAGTTGTCAGAATTTTCGCTTTACGTGTAATGCAGACAGGATCACTGAGCAATGTGCGGTCTGAGCAGTGGTAGCACATTGTCTCATCAGGGATTAGGTGTTGTGGAAATTCCTTATAGACTGAAGAAAGCCTCAAATGATTGGGAATAGTAGATGGTAGCTTTTTATTCATTAGGATATATTCTACCATGCTCTTTACTTTAGAAACATCCTTTGGAGGGTAAGTCTCACTTTCATCACTTTCCTCCATCGCTGTTGCCTGAAATTCTTCAGCGCTTTCAGTGCTCCGAACCTTTCGGAAGAGTTCAGGGTGCACTTGAAAGAGGTGCCATTTCGCAATGTATTTATGGGTGCATGACCTCAGGGTTTTTGCACAGGGACAGTGCCATGAATTCTTCTTGGTGTCATATGACACCATGACTCTGCCCAGTCTACTATAATATGATATATTAGGCTCGTAGACCGATATGAATCTTTTTGATGGTGGGACTCCAATCTTGGATTCAACTGACAGTGGTGCATTTTCTTCTTGGGCTAGTTTTTGACGATCGACACACTGTTTTTTTGTCCTGCCCAAACCACTTGCTTTTAACCATTTCTTTTAAATTTTCTTCTGTGAGTGAAGGTGAGGTTAAAAAGGTTTTGCAGTATGAAACTGACCGGAGGTGAACACACTGGTATGACAGCAGTCCACTTCTCCAAGCCAACTCCATATTAGTCTGGCACTCATTTAATTCACATGAAACACGATGTTGTTCCCCCCATATTTTAATTTGCACATGGAGTGGAGTAGAAGCTCCATGAATACTTTTGTGGATCATATAGACTCCATTCTGGGGGTCTATGCACTCACTGTCAAGATGGGATGAGGAAGTAATGTCCGGCATTTTTAGAGTGTGTTTGCGTTCTATACGTCTTTTTAAATTTTTATGGTGGCATATCAAATCACATTTGGGACATTTCTTTAGTTGCTTTGGTTTTTTTCGACCATTTTTTTTGAAGGGCCTAGAAATGCCAGAAGTGGTTGGCAAAGTCGTGGCAGCGGAAGGAGGCACATGAATGGTGTGCAGAGTCGTGGCAGAAGTTGTGGTGGCTTTAGTGTGAGGGGTTGGTGGTTGGTGTTTTTGTTTGCAGAGTACTAAATGTTGATTGTAGTAAATGTCACATTATATCCTTCCCATGGCCCAGGCGAATGGCAGACGGGCGCTTCATTCAAAAATTGTAATTAATTTTGCGTGCTCTGGCTCAGTGCAGCGGCTCAAAAGCGCTCGTCAATGTCAAAATGTTTGAAATAGCCAATCAAAGTGTAGAAGGCGGGATTTAGCGTTCACAGATGCTGCACTGCGCGCGACTTAAATGCGAGCTGAAGCAGCTGAACATGACGAGACAATTCAGCAATATTTGCCAACCGTTTAATTAAACGGCAAACATTAATTTTCAGGAATGCAAACTACTTCTGGCCTTTTCAAATTTCTCAGATTTTAATGCCATTATTTGAATGGTCACAATGTAGGCTACATAATGCAGTTTTCAGCAGACATGAGATGAGTTAATGCAAATCTGCTTTCTTCCGCGATTTCACGTGTCTAAGAAAATGTTTAAAAATCTATAAAAAAAAAAAAAAAACATTCTCAATCTTACTCTAGAACATTGTAAATCTGAAGACTTTTGCTTTTAAGTGCTGTGCATAGGAAAGTGATTTATAGGCTTAATAAAAATATAATTTGCTTATTAATTCACATGCATTAGCCTATTTTATATACACACTGGTGGTTAAAAGTTTGAAATAATTAAGGCTTTTTATTTATTTATTTATTTGAAAGAAGATTGAGTTTATTTGATCAAAAATACAGTAAAACAATAGCCTAATATTATGAAATATTACACTTAAAATAGTGGTTTTCTATTTAGGATGTTTTAAAATGTAATTTATTTCTGTGATCAAAGCTGAATTTTCAGCATCATTACTCCAGTCTTCAGTGTCCCTTCAGAAATCATTCTAATGCTGCCTAATTTGCTGCTTAATTATCAGTTATTATTTGTGATCAATTATTAATAATGGTTTTATTATTGGTATAATGGTTCTCAGTTAAAGAACAGCATTTATTTGAAATATAAGTACTTTGTAATAAGTGTAAATATCTTTACTGTCACTTAAATCAATTTAATCAAAGTCCCTTTTTGTATTCTATAATCTTTGATTTAATGCAACATTGTTGAAGAAAAATATTAATTTATATTTTTTAATCTTACCCAAGACTGAATGGTATCACATTTTCCACAAAAATATGAAGCAGCACAACAGTTTTCAACATTCATAATAATCAGAAATGTTTCTTGAGCAGCAAATCAGCATATTAGAATGATTTCTGAAGGATCATGTGACACCGAATGCTGGAGTAATGATGCTGAAAATTCAGCTTTGATCACAGCAATTATATTTTACTAGTCACATAGAAGACAGCTGTTTTAAATTGTAACATTATATTTCATAGTACTGTTTGTATTTTTCATCATCAAAATAATTTGTATACTCTTTTCCACAATTGGAGCTCTCTTCCTTAAAATGATAGATGTCAAGCTCCTGCAAAATGACAAATGCTGTATATGACCAATAGAAAGGCACCATAAAAACAGTCCGCATTCTGCACTATTCAAGTCTTCTAGGCGATACCAGAGCATTGTGTCATATGGACTGATAATATTGGTATTTAACTTTAGTGATATTAAACTATCCCTTGTAAAAGTTCTTTAAAATTATTTATTATTTTCCATATTCACCAGAAAAGACAAATTATAATGTCAAGAATATGCCACTTATTTATGGTGTGGTGCGGTGTGTTGCGGACCAGGTTTGGTGGGCCGCTCTGTGCCAAAAAGTCCAGGGCCACTTTTTGTCCCCAGTCCGCCCCTGCGTACAGTAGACCTACATAGTACTAAAATATGTTACAAATAATAATCGTATTATATATTATACATTTTATTTTAACATTTTTACTTTAACGTTTTTTATTTTGTTAGAAAACATCTTAAGTATCCCAGAATGGTACAATAACACAGAAAATAAGAGCAAGCTGTAAATATTATAAAATAATGCTATCTTTCGACACTAATTTTGATCAAATCAAACACTAAGCTAGCAATAATAGGTTACGCACCACGTGTTTGAAAATAACTGGGGAGAACAAAATTCACGGCTTATTTTGTCGAACTATCTATCTAAACTATCATTAAATACCAAAGTAGGCTATTCGTTTGTTGGTGTAATAAGATGTCACATTGATTTATGCCATAAAACCTGGTCATTTTCAGGAATCGCTTTAATAAAATTAATAACTACCCTGCGTATCCGATGTATTTTTATACACTAGCAGTTTTATAATGTTAGGAAATTCACGGTACACATAACTACAAAACAAATATTTGTCAAACAGCAGGAGGCACTGTCTGAAAAAACGATAGTTCTGGAAGTGCTGGTCTGAGCGTGCAGAGGCTGTTTACACTAACTCCGCCCACCAACGTGTCTTTTACAAAAGACGGTGATCAGTCGTCAGCTCCAGTGGTGCAGATGGTAAGGAGCATAATGCATTTAATAATTTGAATTAAAATTGTAATTTACACTCACTATGTTATTATTGCATACTGTTTCATAATGTACTACAATACTGAGGTGCAGATAATTGCCACTATTTGCAGTAAATAGCAGAAAATCCTGCTATTTTAACAGCGTAAATAAAACCTATAGTTATCTGCACTTAGTGTAAATAGCATATGACTAAAAATACTGTTATTTCCACTCAGTGTAAATAGCATCTATTACAAAGAAAATATGCTATTTTCACTAAGTGTAAATAGCCTCTATCACTATTTACACTTAGTGCAAATAGCCGCTGCTAAAAAATAAAAAAAATCATTCCAGTTAGTTCAGACAGCCAAAACCTAAATTTTGGTGACATCTGGTGACATATGATGATATAAAAATATAGTAGCTAATATCAAAAATATCAATAGCCGCTATATGGCTGTAGTACTCAATGGCTGCAATCTCTAAACCATTGTTGTAATGAACTTAACCTCTTAAGTTTTAGATTTGATCACAAGTTAAAGTGTAGAATTAAAACAACAGCAACAACACACATTTGTGTTGGTTGAGACTATACAAAGTAGGGCTGGGCGATATATCTCACGCCATATGCATGCGCATCTCGTCAGTAAAGCCGGTTCCTTGATTGGCGGTAAATCTCCATCACCTGTTTTCAAATGGAGCGGCGTTTAATTACCGACCGTAGATCACACAGAGAAACTCACGTCTCGCGTTCATTATCGAGAGCGATTCATCTGCGATAATGCGTAGCTTGTCAGTGAACTACGGCTCCGTGTATTAAACGCCGCTCCATTTAACAGGTGATGAAATTTCGCCAATCCAGGAACCCGGCTACTGCCCAGATGCATGCATTTCGCGTGAGATATATCGCCCAGCCCTAATACAAAGATGCCAAAATATGCTTACAGACAAATCTGACCATGCTATAAGGAAAATACAAAGTAGGAGATAGAATAACCATTTATTTCTAACAAAAAACCTCAAATTTCAATAACTCAAAAAAGTAAAATGGAACCAAATGGTGCCAAACAGGTAAGAATAAACAATAAACCTAACCAGTAGCATGTTTCAGAATTTTTTTTTTTTTTTTTGACATTTTCATCAACAAATCTTGCAGTAAGACTTTGATCTGACTTTGCAGTATGTTTATGTGTGCGTGCAGTGGCTGAGTGGCACACAAAAAAAAAAAACCTCAGTCATTGCTCATTTAATTCTTTGGTTTTGTATGTGCGAGTGCCTGTTTTTATTCGGCCAAATTAAAAATAAAAAAAACTTACTGTATTATAGGCTCATTCAATGCTTTGTTTATAAAAAGTTCTACATCTTCTACACATTTAACTTTATTCATAAATATCTTGGGTCAACAACTCGGGTAAGTAATAGAAGCATTACACAAACAACTATTAATAACACAAATGTCAATTAAAACAAATTATTTGAACATTAAAGCATGTAAATTATAGTTTGACATGAAATGTAATAAATTTAAGTAAGCAAGAGTTACTCTCTCAGCTGCCACCTAGAATTTGGAAAATGCAGCTGGACTGTTCAGAGCAAACTCATTTAAATAAATACATTTAAAGTCATTTAAATAAAACTTATATATACACATGGAAATCGAAATAGACATATGTAGATACAAAATGAAATATATACAAATAAATTAATATTCTTGCGACCCAAACTCTATGCACGGTGGTCGTATATGTCACATATTAAAAACATCAGAATCATTCTTTTCTCTGCCTCTGATACAGTTTATCTGACTGCAGATCCAACAAACATGCTGAGGAACGAATACAAGTACAGAGATTTATGTAATAGCACTGGGATTTCAAGCGGCATACGCTACTGGTCTTTAAAAAAAGATGGGTGTAGATGTGTCCCAGGAGAAAGCTTTTTTGATTGTATGAATCTTTTTTTGAGAATAGCATGATTATATTCAAGCATTTGCATTGTATGTTGTTCATGGTTCGTGTGTTCTAATTTTTGATTTTTATTTTTATGTTGGTAGTTTTATCAAGTGTGTTAGTTGATGAGTGTCGTCATTTCTTTCACCATGTGTTTTCGGTTTGCTATTAGGAAGCGACGTGAATACAGTGGCTGAAGTGTGTCGAACCAAATAAATATAAGGTTTGTGTTTACAGATCAAATCTATGGTTTTTCCCCTCAGAGATTTTGACATAAAAAAACGTGGCCTGAGGCATGGAGGTGTTTTTGGACAAGCACAATGCTCATGGAGAATGAACAGTGCTGCAGCAGCTGCATGGGTGGGATGAATCACCACTGGACCAGAGGTTGTAGGTCACATCTATGAACATAAGTGGACTATAGTCCTTAGCTGCGTCCCAAATGACACACTATACACTATGTACTTATGCACTCAACCATGTTGTGTATGAATTATATAAGGTTATTTTGTCATTAATAATCGGAGTGTGATAGCCTCTCCCCCTTTGCGACATAGTTAAAGCTGTGACAGTTGAGTGCATGAAGTGTTCAACATTCCACACTTCATTTTTTTGGTTAAGTGCATCATCCGGGTATTTAAAGTCCACTTTTTATTTTTGGAACTTTCAGTGTGAACACACTACTCGCACTATTTATACTATAAAATGTCACAGAACAGTGCATAAGTACACGATTTGGGATGCACCTGTTTGTAGTTATGTTAATTTAAATGTTCAAACCCGGTCAATCTAAATAAATGTCGGTGTGTGTGTGTTCTAAACAGTTTGGGCCTTCATGATGTTCCTGTTCTTTCAATACAATAGAATTGACTCAGGAGGTGATATACTTCCGCCATCCGGAGCCATGGCTGCTGCAACCAGCAAAAAAGCACTGAGATTTTTCTCTCAGTTGAGAGCTTTTATTCTGACTCGGTTCAGCTTATGGAACTGCTTCAGTATGATGATGTCAAATGGTATGTGCAAATGCAACAAACCACTTGTGGAATAAACACACATGACATTCAACAATGTAACAAAAGAACATTCCTACTCGAATCCAGTTAAAACACAAGCGCTCTGTGCATCATCATGCTTAAAGTGATAAAGTTTCATTTAAAGAACTGAGAAACTTAAACTTACAGCTTAAACAGCTGTTTTTTTTTTGTTTTTGACTTTTTAGGAAGCCAGACATCCAGGTGCCTTGCCTGGACTTTGATTTAGGAGCTGCAGTGTTGTGGCGTTTTAGCCAAATATTTAGATTGTTGTTGATATGAAAAGACAGGGATGAATCAACACAATGGCACAGATCAAGATGCTGGAGAGCTGTTCTTTAAAACCTTGGGCTTTGAAGTTTTCATCTACAATGACCAGACCTGCAAGAACATGGAGCAGCTCCTTAAAGAAGTCTCAGAAGAGGACTACTGCCACTATTGTTGATTTTTTTTGTTTCATTATGTTTTTGTATGTACTTATACATGTAAATAGTTTTAGCCGATTATTTAAATTTTTGTTGTTATGCTTGCTTTCTTGTTTATATTTATATTTTTTAAAAAAATAATCATGCTGTTGTGTTGCATTTAGTGTGTTGTACATAGTTCTGTGTGTTTTCAAAATAAAAGTTCACATTTCATTTATAGCTTTAGTTTTGTTTGTTTTTTTGTTTTGTTGGTTTGAAATGAAAGTCAGTGTGAAAGTAGCAAGTATAACAAAAGAACAAACAAACAAACAAACAAACAATGCATGCAGGTTTGCACTCACGCAAACAACAGTCCTTCTCACAGCTGCCATGCTTTCATTGATAACAGCTGCAGGTGAGGATGTACTCCACAGCCATGGCTATCATAGGAGGGTTTCTGGTCTTGGCAGGCGGAGCAGGAGAGGTTTAGAGGGGGTGTCTCTCACTCGTGCTTAAAAGTGAAGCTGCGGGCTCTTTGATCGCCCCCTGGTGGCTGGCTGCAGTACAGGTCATAAACCCCACCCTCTCCATGTAA
>JAFVLL020020661.1:0-36115 GCA_021397915.2 Tor tambroides | reverse complement strand
TTCATCTTTTTTGTCTCACATGCCTTGTACCTTTGGATGCATCTTTGTGTGTCTGTGTCTGATCTTTACGTGTGTTTCTGCAGACTTCATAATGCTGCTTACCCAGAGGACCCTGTGTTTTCTCTGACGTTATTGCACGTGCTCAGTGCACCCTTGCATGGGCTTGCAAATGCTCTTGTCTTCGGTAAGGACACCTGGAGTCAGCTGAGTACAACAGGAGTAAAGGTACAGTTCATGCTCACTGGTCTCAGGTATGGTCAGCTATGGTTAGTCACCTTAGCATTCTGTTTGATTTCAATCTCTTGTTCATGTAACATGTTTTCTTCAGATGGCTATCCAGTCTCGGCTGTGTGACAGCACAAGGATTGGAGAGTACCATGCTGCAAATGTAAGATACACACATAACCTCGATACACACTCCGATTCCGACGATGAGGACAACAACATCCTATTTTACAGCCCGGACATGATCTTAAAAGATAGGGGACCCTGGGAGAATGTTTAGAAAGTGTATGTGTGTTTGTGTGCATATTTTTACATTCTTTGCCTTTAAAGAATTTCTATCAGTGTTTCCGTGTTGCAGCTTTTATGTTGACACTTTAATTATAGCATGTATTATTATAGTTGGAAAACAGAAAAGAAAATGGTTGATATTATGTCTTCCTTTGCCGTCAATGACGGTAGAAGCACAAGATTTTTTTGTACTGTATTAATGTGGAAATGCTTTCGATCAAGCTGTTTGCACGTCCTGATTTTGCTGAGTTAGATGTGTTCCTGGGTCAACATTTTAATCCAAAAATGTAGTCTTGACCATATCTCTACACCTAAACCTAACCTATACCCATGAGTAATCCCTAAAATCAGAGGAAATGATAGATGAATGACACTGATGTACAAGCACCAAACACTGATTGTAAGCCTGAACTTCACAAAAACTATAAACTGGTTCTTCAAATCTGATTGGTTAATCACAATGTTGTTCCAGGGTCAACAAAGATATTGATCCAGGAGCATGTTGCACTTGGTAAAATCAGGTTCTGCCAAGCTGTTTACCGCCTCAAAATAATGTTTGTTGTATATAGTGAAATTAAAGACTGCCTTTTCTATTTCATTCAGCTGAATATTTCAGACATATACTTTGAAAACATTTGAGCATGTTTTACTATTATATTTATGAAAATGTACGCTATATTTTTGTATTGTTTGCAGATTCAACCAATTTTAAATACAAATCTAATAGCATTTATTTTGTGTGTGTGTGTTTTGTCTAGTAGAAAGAGCTGACACTTTTAACTTCAGTTAATCAGCTAATTAACTTTGAGTTCAAGTTAATTAAGTCTAGATATAGAGCCTCTTAGCACTCAGGATGTCAGGATGATTAATGAGAAAGCCTTGTGGATTAAGACATGTTTCCCATGAACTGCTTCATGAAGGTTATAAAAGGTCTAAACGGAATAAATCAGTGATATAAACTTTGAACTGGTGTCTGTTTGTGTAACTTAGTCTTACGAAAGCAACTTAATGGCAGAAGTTTGAACACTTTGTTTATTCTTGTCAGAAATGTAACATTTTTATCTCACTCTCTCTATGGCTATATGTAGTTTTAAAAAATTGAATGCAATATTACTTAGTGTTTAATATAGATAAAAGGAGATAAATGATATGCACAAAAGGGGGATCTATTTTTTTCCTTGTGTTTTCCTGATTGGCCGTGTTGTCTTATGTCATCTCAGCGCGTTTCATAGCGATTGGTGAACAACTCGTCATAAGTGGCAAAGGAGCCAATCAATGATAAGTACGTTGTAAGACTGATGAGAAATGCTACAGTAACCCATACATAACATATTTTCATAACAGCAGCTGGTAAAACTACTACTGGAAGAGACAGGGCGCTTCCGGAACAACAACACAACATCCATAGCCTATAAAAGACGCTTGTGTTTCAAGGCCAATTTCTGGGTACGAAACAGATACAGTAGAAACTGTACGATCTGTACACCATGGTATGACTTCTGATAAAAGGTAAGACGTAATTCTTTAAACCATTTAACATTAGAACAAAAGATTCGAACCTTTCGGGTTCTGTTTACGAGATAAACACTTATAATAAATATAAAAATACTGTACCGTCTTATCACTGCTTGTTTCATTTATAATTCGTATACATGTATGTATACAGTATGTACAACATAATGTTCGTTAAACATTGTAGTAATGCATAACAAGTATATGTATATTATATTTCAGGTGTATGTCAACTGTGTATTTTTATTACCTTGATATGACTTTTTTTTATACAGTATGGTGTAAATACAATGATCATTCATCATTTCCATGGTTAATAATTAATAACTGATATGATCACTGTACTATGGTATCACCACTGCATTTAGTTAAAAAATTAATGATGAGATTTTTAAAAAATTCTCATTCTTTTTATATTTATGAAAGAATTCTGCCTTATAGGATCACCTAGTGTATAGTGAATTTAGTTTTGTGTATTTGTATGATGTTTGTGTATGATTTGTAACATTTCCCTACAGCCAGCATCTATGTGGTGCGCAAGATCCGCGCTGCCCTTACAGAGGGAGAGCAAGCAGAACAACCTGTGCTCACACCATGTAGTCTGGCTAAAGGTGAGGTATACTCTCTCTCTCTCTCTCTCTCTCTCTCTCTCTCTCTCTCACACACAGAAAAACCAGAAACATAAAGAAAGTACATAGGGTGAAAGTGTATGTCAGTGTTTTATTACTCCGTAGCCTGTCTTGAGTGAGGCAAAGTACAGAAGTACATTAGAGTGAATGTACAGATGCTGTGTTCAAATGCCACATTAAAGTCATCTGACGTGTTTGTGTTTCCAGGTAAAAAGGGCTATGCATCAGATGCAGCATTAATGCCCGCTCCAAAGCCTGAGGGTGCTGCTGGGTCATCTGCATCTACAGAGACAGCAGTGGAGAAATGTGGTTCCTGAGGTTAAAAGTCACGCAGAAGCAAATCTGGGCACAATGGAGGCTGAAAAAACAGCATTGCTGGACACCAGCATGTGTTGTGTTTTGGATGCTAGTATTTCAACAAGGCCATCTAAGCTGATCTTTTAAGTAGAGGTTTTACAAGCGGAAGGCAGATTGTAATAAAGATCTGACATCAGTCCAGTTTTGCTCTGCGTGACCTTTTGTTCTTGGGTGCCGACACTTGCTCCTCCTCTCTTTCTCTTTTTCTGTTTCCCATCAGCTGTAGTTTGTGAAGTTCTGTTCATCAACCTCTGCCTCAGGGGCGGTTCAGATCTGATGTTTACCTGCAGCTTTTGTATTTATACTCATCAACTAACTGACTGTACTTTGACTAAAGACATATCACCGTCAGTAACAATAACAGCTGACGCTCTTTATAAGACTATGTAATTTTTGAAATGACAAAAACAACTAATAAAATGGTCCAGTCTTTGTTCTCTTGTTTTCTTCCTAAAAAACTCAACATTAAATTAGCATTGTTTTGTAATCTCTGGTATATTTATACTAAACTGTCCATTCTAGGAAGCTATATTCTTTGGTTAGATAAACACATAGCTATATTTTAATGATGATAAAATCACAGACATCATTCCTCCACAAGGTTAGAGATTTAACTCTACAATTAAAGGATTTACTTAACATGTTTCTTTAAAAATGGAATATATCTATTTTATCGTGTATTTCATGCCAATAAATTAATTCAGAAATTAAAGTGGGATTTAAATAAATACATAGTGATCATCACAGCATGAGATAGGAAACATTTGATAAAAAACAGAAAAAAATGGATAAATAATGACTGGAAATTATTTTGTTGCCAATTTCCAGTATTAAAGGTTGGGTAGGCAATTTATTCCAGAAACATTTTTTTATTATACAGGTTGAAAGTCTCTTTAAATTCTGATAGCAGTGCTCTATATATTATTTATACTGTATATATATTAGGGTGCATCAAAAAATCAAATGTAAGATTTCATTTAGGCCCTAGCATAAAGAAAGCACATATGTGCAAAATATAAAAATAATAATAATAATAATAATCTACTGGGTCCACATGTGATGCAGAATATCTTTACAGGATTGCAAATAAGCATGTGTTTTAATTTTTTTCTTTAATTTTCTTTAGTTATTTAAGTGATAACATGACATGTAGGCCAAGTGTGGTAACCCATACTCGGAATTTGTGCTCTGCATTTATGCCATCCAAGTGCAAACACTCAAGTGAACACACACACACTGTAGGCGCACAGCCGTGAGCAGCCATTTGCTTCGGAGCCATTGAGGTTAGGTGCCTCCTCAGTCTTGGGTAATGGGTAGAGAGACATACTTATAACCAAAAAGCCATGGGTTCAATTCTCAGTATTGACAGGAAATGTAAGTGGGAATAAACATGCTCTTTTTTCAACCTCAGTACCCACTCAGTTTGACACCACACTCAGCACAGTCATTCACAACAAAATGGCAGTAACAGTGGGTAAATAAGTAAAGAAAAGTAGAGAAAATAAATAAATGAACGATGTTTAGCCGACAGTGTGGAAAAAGAAGTTTAGATTTTGTTACAGAAGCGCAAGCCAAAATTCGAAGAATTGCCAAAATACACAGAGACAGACAGTGGGGTAAAACAAGGGTAAACATTGGTAGTGTTTTTACAAGATGGAGAAATCTGATGAACTGTATGTGTTCGACAACAAACTTGTGGAGTTTCCTCTCGACAGGTGAGTTAAACTTCAAGTAAAGTATTCCTAATATGTTGGACCTTTTATTGAAAGTAGTCTAGTGAACCTGTTGAGACAGGCCTTCACTTTTATATATCCCTAAGAGCTGTGACCAGCAAAAAGGTTGTTTGTTTGTTTTTGTGGTTCCGCTAGATGACACTAGTAGCGCAGAAATTGTCCACCCTACCTTTAAAAGAAACATAAAGCAGGAATGAAATGAAGCAAAAGAAACATGAAGCAGGAATGAAATGAAGCAAAAAGATATTAGATATTATAGTTTGTATTGTGTTATATTATACATCAGTTTGAGGGTGCAATAGTTTTTCTGTTCCAGCATGACTTATGACCCTCTACTGACACTGGCATGGAAATGTAAACCAGAACAAAGCCCAGACCTGACACCTATTTAACACCTTTGGAATGAATTGGATTGCTGACTGTCAGTGCCTGACCTCACTGATGACCTTATGTCTGAATGGGACCAAATCCCCACTGCTGTTGAAGAAGGTTTTACAGAGAACTTACTCCGTATAATGTCAGTGTGTTAAAATAAATAAATAAATAAATAAATAAATAAATAAATAAATAAATGCTTTGAAAACCAAGTACTGATGCGGTGTTTGAGAGTCCGCTTACTTACAGTACATACATTGTTTTTAACCTCAGTGAAAGAAGCACTTTAGCGTATTCTTCATGACGCTAGATGGCGCACACTACCCTGCTAGATTACGCTTTTCACAAAGAAGAAGAGCGTGTGACTTCCTGTGAGTGGCGGAAGTTTTTAATCGAGGAATTTAATCTCAATATTCATGTGATCATCTTCTGTTCATCAGCTAAATTATCTTCATTTACCATGTTCTACAGTTTAAACTGAGTCCGGGACCTAAAAAGTAGGTGTAATATATAAAAACCGAACCAGATGAAGGTATAATAGGACATTGTATTTAGCTACAGGTCAGTTAGGAGCACTTTTAATGTGCATGTGTGCTAATGTTGATTTTTCAATGCATTGACAGATACGAACAGTTATATTTAGCAGATAATGTAACTGAGATTTTGATTCAGGCTATTAGTGAAAATCATCTAATGATATAATGCATCTTATTTAGGTCTTTTAGGACTGGTTACAATGCTGTATTTAGGTTCTGATCCTGTCCTGTCTTTGTTCATTTTCATTGCTTTATCTGGGATTTCAAACATCTGTTTACAGAATGCCACATGAAAAACCCCGTAACAGCCTTCTGCCTAACTCCTGTCATTTTTCCCTGGACCGGAGGAGAGCTCTGACCCTCTCACCTGAGATCAAACGTGACAGCTGTCAGGTATGTCCATGCATGAAATGAGATGACATATGGAATAGTGGTGTTTACTGTCTTTCAATGTTTTTACATAAAAAAAACCCCATACATTTTAATGTGTCCCAGACTGAAAGTCCTCTTAAGATCCCCAGGAGACTATCCACAGCTGAGGATGAGCGTGTGGATACAGAGATGTCAAAAGATCGGAATAAGAGCCACTCCAAGGTAACTATGATGAGGACATATCGTTTGTGCATTTGTTGACAAATTCTTTTTACGTTCTGGTATAGAACTACATTTAAACCACAAAGGCATTATAATTATAATATAATTATAGTTTTTTCGTGCCTTATTGCTTTTATAAAACGGTGCATACAGCAATATGATAAAATACACCAGTGTTCAATGAATAGTTATGCTTATTAATAATAGTAATCAGAATAAACCATTCTTTAACCGAATTGTATAGTTTATTAGCCTAACTATATGGTCACCAGGCACTGAATTCATTTGACATATTAACATAGAATGTGTGTTTATCTGTTTTTAGATTTTTAATTTTTTTTTTTTTTTCACTGATCTAGTGAACTGTTTGACTACTTAAAACCTCTGTCAACAATTCGACCTGTGCTCTCTTAATGTGTTGGTAGTTTCTGATTGGCTTTGTTTTCTTGTGTACTGTTAGATCCACTGGACACAGCTGGCCTCAAATGGTACATCAAGCGGTCAAGAACATAACATATGGCAGGAAATCAGAAGGTAACGTGCTAACCACATTATCCATCAGATGCTGAAGGCGAAGCCTGTTTTACGTCACTTATAATAAACATTAGGTTAAGTAGTTGTATAAACAAGCTATGTACCAAAGTACAATATTGTTTGCTTTGCCTTGCATTACATGAAATATGTAGTTTTGAATTAAGCAGATGTTGGCCAACTGAATTGCATATGTGATATTTTATGTGAAAACTCTCAACATTGCATGTATTTGGGAAAACAAAATGCAGATTTCAGAGGTTTCTAACTGAATTTTTTACATTCTTGAGTGTCCACCACCTATTTCCTGACAGAGGAAGTGATGCATCGAGCACATTTAACATACTTCAACATGATTTCAGTGTTTCAAGCCAGTAGATTTAGGATAACATACGAAAACTACAATGACTGTTAAACATTTTTTATTGGAATGTACTGGTTTTTTTAACATCAAAAGACAACGATTTTTATTAAGAGATGTGTTTTACTGATGTATTTAAATAAGTATCACCTGAATGTATTTTAGATTTTTTTTTGTCAAGTATTAATCTTACATGTCTTGTGTAGCTTCTTGTTAATTGTATGACTTTTGTTATTTATTCTGTTTTTGCCATGAAGATAACCTTGTGCTGACATGGTATTAAAAACAAATAATAAAATAAATAAATAAATAGTGTACCATACGACAGTACTGCCTTTAACTGGCTTTAACAAATTCACCTGAAAACAGGCTCCTTTGGGCAGTTTTTGTATTATTTTTCCTGATGTCCACTTACAGTTTAAGTCAAGTCAGTTTTAGCAATTTTTCACCCTTTCTGATCCTTAAAAGTGGCTTGCTGGCTAAAGTAATAAAGTTGCTGAATACTGATTAAGTTTTGACCTGTTATGCTTGTAATTGTTGGACTTTTTTCTGCTTAGTTTCATTAAACAATCTGGGTGAACTCTGGAGGATGTTTTGCCTTCTAAGAATATATAAGAATATATATTTATATATAAGTTTATATCAGACTTTTATTTCAAAATAGCAGAGGGAAATCCTGTTTTCCATGATATGGCACACATCTACACTCGCCCACTACACACTTTTGCTTATCATTCATGCACCATCTGTGCATGTTGACCCACACTGCCAGTACTTAAAATAGTTGCTGTGCCATTAGTTAACAAGATAAGTCAATAAACAGCTGTGCAGAATGAACCAAATGTGTTTAAACTGTCTGTTTAGTAGTTATGGATCCGCAAGTAAAGTAAGTGTGTTTAAGGAGCTACAGTGTTTGTTATTCTTTGCATTAGTTTAGTTGATTTTTATGTGATTATATTTAATGTGTGTATGTTTGTGTATGTACTTATTTCCTATAGGCGCCAGGTCAAAGTGGTTTTAGAAGATGTCCTTCAGACAGAGATCGGGCAGAGATTGCTGAGATGTGGTGGACAGATTTGCCAAAAGACAAACCAATCAGAGAGCAAAAGGCAGCGTGATCACACCTCAACAGCTACACTCAAAGACAAGAGGAGAACCAGTCTAACAAAAAGAGGAGAAACAGACTCTACTGGACCAAAAGCCACTTCACCATCCCATAATCAGACTGAATCTTCCACTGAAAATGAATCATGTCCACACAAAGAAATCAAAAATCCAAAACAACTGAACTCATCACTGAAACTATTAGAGTCATCTGAAGTATCAGGTAACTCCTGTTCACCCAGAGAAAGTGACTCACCACAGGCTGTTCAGATTAGTGAACAGTTGCCTAAACAGACCAAAACATCTACTTTTGGAGAGAATGAAGTATTACTTCTTGAAGGATCTCTGCAGCATGAGGGAGCACCTTCCTCTGGATGTGAATCTTTATGCAGCCCCTCTTCATCGTTAGCAAGGTGGGGTACTCTGAGAGAAGAAACATCAGGTTGCGAGGTAAGATCTGTACACCTTGGCAAAAATCAAAGAATCCTGAAAAAGTGTATCACAGATGGTTTCCACAAAAATATTAAGTAGCACAACTGTTTTCAACATTGATAACTGAGCACCAATCAGCATATTAGAATGATTTCTGAAGGCTTGTGTGACACTGTAGAGTGGAGTAATGATGCTGAGAATTCAGCTTTACCATCACAGGAATAAAATACATTTTAAAAACAAATTAAATGCATTATTAGATCATTTATTGGTATATCAAAGCAAACTATAATGACGTGGAACCTCTGTTTGCTACATCTGTTTAGGATTCAAATATTATTAGTTTTATTGTAGATCATCATTTTTGAATCTACATTTGATTCTATAGCATCTACCCAATAAGAAAGAAAGTAGAGAAACACAAGAGTTCCCAAAATATGCTTCAGAAGATATGGAAAATCACTTGCTCAGGAATGGAGAGGTGGTGCAGGAAGTGGATGGAACGAGAGGAAGTGTGTTACGCCTCTCGGTCGGGGTTGATGGGGAAATCCAGGTTAAAAGATTACGTATGGACAGCCTTTCAGGTGAACATGTTCCCTACTCAGACCCCGCCTCTGGGACAACAGAGGGGCAGAGCTATAACACAGAGTCCTCTAAGCTCACCCCATCTGAACCTAGTAAGTGATTAAAATGAAGTGATTCATTTTAAAAACATTTAAAAAAAATCTTATCCACCGCAAACTTTTGAACAGGAGTGTATGTAATTGGTAAATATCATTTCACTAATAAATATCAAACATTATTTGCTGTTTACATGCAACACAGATATACCAAAGCATTTTTTCTAACTTTGAATGATTGTTACTTGAAGACAGTAATTCCATTGTTGCTTTGCTTAGTTGTTCTGTCCAGTGAAGAGGAAGAGGAGGAGGAAGAGGAAGGAGAGGAAAGTAAAGAGGTGGAAGCCTCTTCCCAAAACATCCAGCCACTGGAGGGTGCAAAAGACATGAATATAGAAGATAAATTGGTAAGAGTTTACAAGCAGAAAAAACACTTGGGTGTCATTCAAACACAGGTGGGTATGGTGAGCCACCTACTGGACAAAAAGAAATCATTTTATTTATTAAATTATTACTAAATATTATATAGCTGATTTTATGGTGTCTTATAATAGCTTATCTTGATGTAAAAAAACATCTAGCCTAACGGGGGCTGTTCCAGCCAGACACTGGCGCTGATGTGTGTATGTATGTTTTCATTGTCAGAGTTCAGCTGTGGTAGAGGTACAGCTGTCTTCTCTTCACATGGGTGGAGTTAGTGCCAATTGTGAGAGTATGAAGGTGAGAGTGATATGATGATGTGGTGGGTTGGAGTGATCAAATATGTGACCCTGGACCACAAAACCAGTCATATACACGGGTATATTTGTAGCAATAACCAACAATACATTGTATAGGTCAAAATTATCGATTTTTCTTTTATGCAAAAAAATCATAAGGATACTAAGTAAAGATCATGTTCCATGAAGATATTTTGTAAATTTCCTACCGTAAATATATCTAAACTTAATTTTTGATTAGTAATATGCATTTCTAAGGACTTCATTTGGACAACTTTAAAGGCGTTTTCTCAATATTTTGATTTTTTTTGCACCCTCAGATTCCAAAATTTTCATAGTTGTATCTCGGCCAAGTATTGTCCTATCATAACAAACCATACTCCAATGGAAAGCTTATTTGTTCAGCTTTCAGATGATGTATAAATCTCAATTTCAAAAAAATGGACCCTTTCGACCAGTTTTGTGATCCAGGGCCACATATGTCTGAATCATTCAAGTCATGATTCAAGCTGTGGTTTACATAAAAAAAAGTACATCAGGAAGTGTTTCAGGAATGTTTTTGAATCTCACTCTCTATTTTCTATTTGTGTCACTGATTTTTAATATACCATTTTTCAGGTCACTACAGAGAAGATCGCCTTTTCATTAAGAGGTAAACATGTTTTAAACATACATTATTATTAGAAATATTCTGGTGAAGTGAACATTAAGCATTTGCTTTGTTTTCTTTTTAGGTTATTATTTAACTGTCAAATAAATCTATAACCTTTATTATTCCATGCATTTTATATTATAATTTGTGTTATTGTTTTAATATTACGTTTTATATTATAAATAGATAAAGGTAATATCTATATGTAATATATATGATTATACATTTTTAAACCGCTTTTCTTTTTTGTTTGCTCAGGTTCTTCAGTGAACATTTCTATATCGACACCTAATGTGTGTAAATACAGTGTATGGGATGAGCCTATATTGAGTGGGTGTGGCCTGGCCAAGGACAACGAAGTCCCACCCCCTTCTCTGGTCCTCTTTTGGCTGTCTGATGACCAGGCACACGGATTACGCAATGACCTGTCCGTCATCCTACCAGACACATGTCCAGGTCAGCTACCTGTCTACTTTCTTGATTACTGATAATAGATACTGTAACATATTGCTATATATTTGTTAATATTGCTAATATTTTTGAAAGCAATGACAGTACTTTCTATATTCTCTCTCCTTATGTTTTATGTGTTTACAGCTGAAGGCAGTATGTGTGTGTTGCTGTGTTTGGCTCAACCTGTAACTGGTGTTGAGAGTGCGCTCTTGGCATCTTTAATGGACATGGTTCAGAATCAGAGCAGCCCTGAACTCCTCTCACAGTCAGACAGCCTGAAAGTGCTTCAGAGCTCCCAGGAAACACACCTTCTCCAACTTTTGATGCCTGAAACTGATCCTCAAACCAGCACTGCTGCACATGCAGCTGTATCTGCTGTGAAGGTTCAGACAAAATATTGCATCTATGTATCTTTGCTTTTTTGTGTTTGCAAGTTCATTCCTTTCCCGTGGTTAACTTTTAAAGTTAGTAATTTAGTAACAAATTATTAGGCTGATAATATTGTTTGTAATTATATCAGATTATTAAATACAAAATACAGAATCATTTTCACTTTTCAGACCCTCTGTATGTCAGTGTGGTGGTTTTTGAATGATCTGTTTTTCCAGCTTAGTTTGATCTGGGTGGACTAGGTAGAGAATAATTAATTATAGGAGAAAAAGGAATTGTTTTGGCAATTTTATGGATTGAATGTGTGTTTCCAGTCTCAGGATTCTGATGTTCATTTGGAGCCAGTTTACACGCTTTGCCACAGTAGAGCTCAGGGTTCATACAGTGTTGCCTTGGCACCTACACTTGGGGCAGAATGGACACCGTACCGACACTGTGGTCCGGCACGCAGGTAAAAATGATTTTAATGTTTGTGATGGAAATCTCTTGCTCACCAAAGCTGCATTTATTTGATCAATAATACAGTAAAAAAAACAATAATATTAGAAAATATTGTTACAAATAAAAAAAAAAACTATTCCATTTGAATATATTTTAAAATATCATTTATTCTGTAATGTCAAAGCCAAATTTTCAGCATCATTATTCCAGTCTTTAGTGTCACTTGTTCCTTCAGAAATCACTCTAATATGCTGATTTGGTGCTCAAGAAACATTCCTTATTATCATCATACTGTAAACAGTTGTTCTGCTTAATATTCTTGCAGAAACCATGATGCATTTTTTCAGGATTTTTGATGAACAGGAAGTTTATTTTAAATAGAAATAGTTTGGAACATTATAAATGTCACTGTCAGTTTTGACCAATTTAAATCAGTCCTAATATACTTTCATTCAACTCTATTTAGATTGATTCAGTTCCCTCCTCCACCCACGAAAGGAGCCATCACCGTGACGACAGAGGACCTGGAGTGTTTAGACTGTGGCGAGTTTCTCAATGATGTTATAATCGACTTCTACCTCAAGTAAGACAACTAAGGATTGCTTTTAGACACAATGTATCAGTGGAAGGACTTACAGTCACTCCATCACAGTTATTTGGGAAGGAGTGGGGTTAAGACCTGGGAGTTTTCACTATCAGCATGAAGATTGATCCAGCAACTTGTTCTGATCAAGAACTGCCTATAGGAAGCTCTGATGTGAAAAACAACTAAACGTTGGCTGTTTTTAACAATACATTACCATTCAAATCTTTGGGGTCAATAAGTCTTACAATGATTACATATTAGAGTGATTTCTGAAGGATTATGTAACAATTTAGACTGGAGTAATGGCTGCTGAATATTTAGCTTTGTCATCACAGGAACAGATTACATTTTAAAATATATTCAATTAGAAAACGGTTATTTTAAATTGCAATAATATTTTGCAATATTGCTGTTTTTATTTTTGAAGGAATGAATGATGCATTTATATTGCACTTTATTGTGTATTGCTGTACACCCAAAGCGCTTTACAATCATGTGGGGGGTCTCTCCTCAAACCACCACCAGTGTGCAGCATCCACTTGGATGATGCGACAGCGGCCACGGTACAGCTGCGCTAGTGTGCTCACCACACACCAGCACCAGCTATATTTTTGAACAAATAGGCTAATTGCAGCCTTGGTGTGCATAAGAAGCATTAAAAAATTACAAATTCTTACTGACCCCAAACCTTTGAACTGTAGTGCATGTTTTTAGGTGCATAAACCTGAAATCACTGTAACCCTAAGGATATATTTGCTACCAAGAGTCTCGAACAATCCTCTTTGAATATTGATGACAAATTTGCAAACTGAGGTTGTGTATTGTATGCGTGTTTTTTAGGTATCTTCTGGTGCAAAAGGCCCCGCAGGCATCTGTAGACAGATCTCATGTTTTCAGCAGTTTTTTCTATAAACAGCTGACACGCAGAGACAACGCTAATGAGGACAGTACAAGCACACCGTGAGTATTTGTTAGACGGCACACATATATTCATACATCCCCCCTTTTGAGCTACTGATATACACTTTCCTTTGATAATGCTTATTGTTACAAACGGTTTTTGTTTTTATAACTTTGGTTGTCCATCAGAGCTCAGGTCAGAAGACATCAGCGTGTGAGGACATGGACGCGTCATGTAGACATCTTTGACAAAGACTTCCTGTTTGTGCCTGTCAATCAAGAGTGAGTATTAGCTATATAAATACAGTGTTTGGACACTTAAGCCATACTTACTTTTGAGGGCCAGTGTTTTTAGAGCTGTGTTTGCTTTTTATTTACATGTTTCATTTTTTTTGTAATTTCATTAACTAATTTGTGCTGTCTATGGACATTATAAAATGTTTGAGCTTTCATGTGCCATGAATATACCAGTGTGTATCAAATCATGTTTATAAGTGTCTTTTATCATGTCTGATGTTTGTTTCAGAGCTCACTGGTACCTCGTGGTGATCTGTTTTCCCGGGTTAGAAGAGCCACAGTATGTGAAGAGGGACGGCAGAGACTCTGTGCAGGGCGATGGAGGTGAAGGTTTGGGTGAGTCTGAGGGTGAGATCCATGGAGAGAATAGATCCAACAGTGATGAGGACAAAGGTAAGATGTGTCAGTTTTGAAAAATTGTAATTTTAATGCTTTACTATTAATTGTATGCTTACTACTTTTGAGTATCATTTGATGATTCTAGACAAACTTTTGTTCTTAATCTAGATGACAGTCGTATAAAGTCAAGCACATCTTTTCATCTTCCCGTAAGTCAAATTAACTTTAATAATAGGTCTTGCCATTCAGAAATCTGAATCTTGATTTGTTGAATAGCATTTGATTTGATTTAATGTGATGTGGACAGATAGTTTGCACATGCACAGTTATAGCAGAACCTTTTCCCTCTGTAGAACTGTACGGAAAATACCTGCAAGAGACCTACTGTGTGTAAAAGGTATGTGTGTGTGTGTTTTTAAATGAACTAAATTATTTTTGTCATAATGTGGAGAATTTAGTGTGAGAAAAGATAATGGTTTAGGTTTTCTAATAAAAAAAACTTTTGTGCTGCATACTTTATGATAATATTATAAAAGTACTGTATAATGGATTTGAGATATTTTCTGTTGTTTTTTTTATTACAAAAGTAAAAATAAATTGTTTTTTATTTTCTATAATATGTGTGTGTGTGTGTGTGTATATATATATATATATATATATATATATATATATATATATATTTATATATATTTATTTATTTATTTTAATATGCAGTTATGGATGCTTTAAGGAAAAGGATTTCACTGCTAATGTATCGCACGACAAACTACTATTTTTTAACTAAAACTAACATTCTAAAACTAACATTTTTTTAACCATGAGTTTTGAGAATTATTTTTACTGTATTTTTTTCAGACCATGTATTCTCATCATGGATTCCCTGAAGTTGTCGGTTCACGAACGTATCTTCAAGCTCTTGCGCGAGTGAGTATTTGCGAACTTAATACAGTCCAACTTAATGTCACATTTATGTTAAGCGCTGTTGTTGTTGCTATCTTTATTATTATTATTATTATTATTATTATTATTTGTTTACTGCTGTTATGTAAATAGTACTAGTGCAACAGGATATTTTTGCCTGTGATTTCAGTCTTTATTTATGACTAATATATATATATATATATATGTATATGTATATATATATATATATGTGTGTGTATAATGAAATTTCTTTTCATGACATGATTTATTTTGGTGGGGTTTTTTTAGATACCTTCAGGTGGAGTGGCAGACAAAAAGAAGTGGTTATCGTGACTTTAGTGGTGACCACATGGTAGGTTCCCACTGTACAGTCCCCCTACAGGACAACAGCAGTGACTGTGGCCTTTATCTGCTACAATATGCAGAAAGTTTTTTACAGGTAGAATTACAACCGTTCTTTATTCCAAATTTTCAGTTCAATTTCAAATCTGTCCAAGAGTCTATTTTGACTGCAATGCTATTTGTATATCTTTAAGGACCCTGTGGTAGACTTTGAATTGCCATTGAGATTGGAGCACTGGTTTCCACGGCAACAGGTGCGAGGTAAACGGGAGGAGATTCGAGACCTCATCCTACACCTGTACAGATTTCAGCAAGGCTCTCTGGGACATGAATCTTTAGAAGATAGGACAGATCATAGAAGTGTCATTCAGTGATGTTAAGCTTTTAGGTTCACATGATTATTTTACGCTAGATATATTTATATTTTAGCTGTTTTTGAACTTTTTATATTAATTTTATGCTTTTGTATACACTGTTGGAAAAACTTTAGAAAGAAATAAATGTCGATAAAATGATGATAAATTGTTTTGCTCTTTTTAATCTCAAATTTCTCTGTATATCTGTGTTTTTATCGAGGTAAGTAGCGCAAACTTTCTTTAAAGGGGTCATATGGCAAAAAATGATTGATCTTTCAAGCCAAAAATAAGAAGACCCTGTTAAAATGGACATTTGTACTGTTTATGCTCTCTCTTAACAGTGGCTACAGTTGTGATGAATGAATGTAAGAGAAACATGCCTGGACACATGATTGGATAAGCAGTCGGGTGTAGCATGAATCCTTGTTCTGATTGACTAATTCATTAGTAGTGATCAAGTAGAGCATCAAAAGGCCAGGTGCGTGCAGGGATGGTATAGGTTTAACACTAATCAGACAGTTAGAGATTAGACTGATTTACAGACCACCCACCTTCTTCCAGTAATCCCAGCATTCCAGTCTATGTACAATGATGGTCTCTGTTTGTTTGCTTATTCAATGTAGTGTATACTAGCTGGTAAACTGTGATTATTAATTTTTAAGTGTGTGTACCAAGGAGGACTGTAAAACCTGGTGGAAGCTATATGGTAGCATTTTCTGCCTTTGAGACAGGCCTATTTTTGGAACAGCATGCGTCCATACTATTACTATTTCTGCTATATTTGTTGTGTGCACCTTTCATTTCCATTGTCATAAGTGATATGGAAATATCAAGTATTGAACAAAGGTAAAGATATGTTTTACACAAAATGGAGAGTGCAAAGTATACATACTACAGAAATAGTAGCAGTAATACAATAAAAAGCCGTATGAAAAGATGCAACACTGTAAAAATAAAAAATCTGGAAAAATGGATAAAGTCCTGGCAGAAAATTACCAGTGTGTTTTCTGTAACGTTTTTGGACATTCCCTCCAATCTTCAAACACAAGACAACACAATTCAATGTGTAATTCAAAAAAACAAAAACAATTCAAAAAACACCTCAATAGGGTGTACACTGGGCTGTATTTTTACAAACATTAAAATCCCTCACAGTACACTGGGCTGTATTTTTTACAAACATTTCAAGTCAAGTCAAGTCACTATTATTTGTATAGCGCTTTTAACAATGCAAATTGTGTCAAAGCAGCTTTACATCAGCTTGATATAAAGCCGGGTGGCTTTATGTCAGCTTTACAGTATTTAGACGGGGAAATAGTGTTGAAATAGTGTCATTCTCCTCTTGTCAGACAAAATAGTAGTTTAAATCTAGACTAAAGGCTAATTTCTTCTTTACTGTACCTTTGGTGGTTAATTTCTGAGGACACAGACACTAAGCCATCTGTACGGTAATTGTATTGTGGCAGTTAAATCAGTGTGTGAGCACAGGGGGTACAAAATCCTGTCTTAATCTTAGCCATGCAAGTCACGCACGGCCACATCTAAAACAAAATCTTATTTAGAATTAATAATTTCCAAAAATGGCCCTGAATCTGAAAAATCACACCTGTCTCTGTGATATCCTTGTCAGTCAGGTCTTTAGAGGGCAGGGTTTTGGAAAGAAGGAGCATATTTGCAGGTCTAATTCAGTGGCTATGGTTGTTAGCTATTGTTCGCAGATGTGAATCTGTTGAAAATGCTAATTTGGGCACCAACAAGGGCCTTGATCCTTGATTGTTAACATTGTTAACAATAACATGCCATCGTTATGCTTACGGTAAAAATATTTTTGCCTAGCGACGGTTTTAGAGCGCTGGAATGACATATAGACCTTAATGTGAACGATTCATCCATGTATGTGTTTCACTTTCTGCTAATTTTTTTTAGACCTCAGAAAGTGTAATCAAAATGTCTTAACTCCATCTAAAAAGACAGGCTTCTCTCTGGTGGACCCTGCCCCTTTCTTATATTCAACTGCAAGCTTGCACTCAGATCTGCCCTGTCCTACATTTTTTTTTCTATTTTAGTAACCCATTTCATTTGGGTGTATGTCCCAATATGGAAGAATTGATCTGTCACTACTTCCATTTTTAATTTACTTGTTTATTACCTAGTATTTAATTGCCATGTTGCATTTGTTTATTTGACACTATTTCAGTGCAAAGTAGTAGTGTTACCTCTTCTCAATCTTAATAAAACATCTTGATTCCAGTTCATTTACAGTTGTTGCAGACTTTAAGGGTCAAACCATTAATACCTGTCCTTAACCTTACAGGTGGTCAAGTGTTCAGTTGAGCAGTGATTACGTAAGCGTCACGTTAGTATGCCTCCATTGAGAACTGTATATTGGGTTCAGATTATTTTGGTTTATGGATATCTGGCAAATCTTTTCCTTTTCCTTGTTTTCTCCTTCACTCCTCGTTTCCAGCACATGTATATTTGGTTTGCACTCTTGGTTAACTCCAGTTCTTCCAGTTACTTCTTGATTAGCTGCTCTACAGGATTACTAAACAAGATTAGAAGAAAAAAAAAAGGAAAATCCCTTCCATCTGCCTACCTGCCAGAGGATCGCCACAGTTATACACCTGCGCTCATCTTTGACAATCTGGATAGCACTTTATAATAACAATATACTATCAGTGGATACTGTGTAACAGGTATGCACAGGTTTGGGAAGGTTTGGTCACATCGTCCGAAGTGAAGCGGCAACTGTTGCACAACAGCTTAATTTTCAAGCCACAGGAAGTCATTATGTGGAAGCTCATATGGACCTGTATCCTGTGTTGGTTAGACTGTATTTTTGCAATAGGCCAGCTGGATATTTTTGCAGGTGTGTGTCTTTGTGTGTGTATGTATGTATATATGTATTAGGTGGGAGTGTGATGGCTAATGGTTATCACCAAGTTATTTGTTTGTATATTTCTTTTTTCAGGGGAAGTTGACCGGATTCCCATGTTTGGAAATCCATATAAGCGCTCACAAAGATTGTTTCAAAGGTTCATGGAAAAGCCTGGAGATCATGGACTGTTGCCAAGACATAAGCGTAATGTTTTTCTGTCCAGTGGAGTACGCCTCTGCAGTCAAGAAACAGTGCAGCAAGCCATCAGTAATCACCTCAAATACTACCAGCTCAGAGGTGAGACACTATTACTAATTCTATTTATACTAGTGCTGTCAAACGATTAATCGCATTCAAAATAAAAGATTTTGTTTACATAATATATGTGTGTATACTGTATATTAATTATGTATATATAAATACAAACACATGCATGTATATATTTAAGAAAAATAGGTTATGTTTATATATTAAATATACTTATATATAATATAAAATATAAGAATATAAATGTATATACATGTAAATATTTTCAAAATACATGCATGTGTTTGTATTTACATATACATAATAAATATACACAGTACACATTTAAACAAAAACTTTTATTTTGGATGCGATTAATCGCGATTAATCGTTTGACAGCACTAATTTATACTTTTAGTGTTAATATTTTGGTATTAATAGTAATAGCAATGTATAATCTGTGTATAGTATTGCTTGTACATGCATTAATTTACTATATATTTATACAGAATTCAGTGTCAGAGAACTGAAAGTAGCTTTTTGTATACTTCCTTTTTGGAACATTCTAAAATCACAAACTTTAGTGTCTCTTAAAGATATAATTAAAGATTACGTACATAATATTAATACACAATTTTGTCACAAAAACACTATTAATTAGGGGCAGTCGTGGCCTAATGGATAGAGAGTCGGACTTGTAACCCGAAGGTCATGGGTTCAAGTCTCAGGTTCAGCAGGAATTGTAGGTGGGGGGAGTGAATAACCAGCGCTCTCTCCACCTTCAATACCATGACCGAGGTGAGACCCTTGAGCAAAGTCCCGAACAGGCACGTGCAGAGGGGGGGGCGGTGGGTGCTTGAGCACCTGCCCCTTTTCCCCTTGATGCCCAAAGTGCCCTTTTGTCAAGGCAATTTTTTTTTTTTTTTTTTTTTGTAATTAAACGCCCTTTTGTGAAGGCCTGCCCAATCTAACTATTAGTAAAATTAGTTAATAATAGTTTAGCCGTAAATTAAATTATCCACATGATGACCTTTCACCTGACGATCTCATCTGGGACGATCCTTCACGCCTTTAGGATGCCTTCAGTAACGTCCGCGGGTGCCGGTAAGTGGAGTTTGTTTATAAAGGCTGCTACGAACACCCTTTTCCCATTTTTAATCACAGAATAATTCAGGAAATATATTTTATAGTTTCTATACTAAATGATGCGTCAATCAGTACTGCATTTTTCATATAGTTTATTTATTTATTACCTGACAATAACTTGAAAAACACACATAAACCATATATTTTCGCAATCGTGTGTTTATTGTCTTCACGTTTCATCAGTAAAAACGTGAGTTTGTCCATATGTCAAAAGTTTCTGCGCGAGAGCGCCCTCTGGCTTCGAGTATGAATGAAACATGCACTGCACGAGAGTGTTCAGCTCTCCTGATATTCATATCTCCTCATTTTGGATACGAATAAAACGTCAGGTCACGTCTCTTTTAATTTAAATCTAGATTTAAATCTAGAAACCTCTATGTGAAAACACCTGCTCAAGCTTGAATAAAGTGCGGGGGACGAATTTACATTTTATTAATATTAAATAAAAATGCAGCTAACGTAGTTCTACACACAGCAATAAAAACAAAGGTGCTTGTTCTCTTTCGTTCTTGCTGTTTAATTGGGAAAAGTTTAAAGCGCGTCCAGGTGTCTTTTGTTATCTGACTAAAAACTAATTAATACTTTGAACTATTATTATTACAGTATTTATTTAAAAAACGTAGAGTGCCTTAAAAACAATTATCACAAAACTGGTAAAACAGGCTTATACTGATTTTCTCGTCCTCCGAATTATACTTATCAATCCTGTTTTTATAATTATTCAAAAAATGAATAAATTCAAAACAGAATTAGAATAGAATTCTATTTTAAATAAGACAGGAATATTTTTTTCTACAACAGTAGTGTTTACAACAGTAAAATCACCATACCCTGTAAACTCAATAATAACAACAACAACAACAACAACAATAATAATAATAATAATATTCCAGAGTAATTAAGAGGTGCAAAAAATGTCTTTAACATTTTAACTTAAAATGGTCTTTTCTGTTCAGTGTTTCTTTTGCAAACCTGTGTCATGGCATTTGCTGCTGTATCAATACAGAAGCATCCATTTCGATACACATATCAGCAAGGAGCATAGCCCTATTAAAAGCCGTGTTCCATGTGCCCCTTTTATACTTTGAGCACCTGCCCCTCCAAAGGTCTCTGCACGGCCCTGGTCCCGAACCCCGAACTGCTCCCCGGGCACTGCAGCATTGGCTGTGTGTGCACTTGGATGGGTTAAATGCAGAGCACAAATTCCGAGTATGGGTCACTATGCTTGGCCACACGTCACTTCACTTCATTAAGTGGCTGCAAGGGTGAATTTTAAATATTTTCACTACTTTGGTTTGAATTCATTTTATAATAGTCCTTTTACTAACAGAAGATAGACCATAAATTACATTATTCTACAAGGAATTATATCATTTTTGGTTGGAAATCAACAGCACAAACATGAGCTCTGGAATTGTTGATTTATCTCGTGCTATTTTTGTCTCAAGCTATAATTAATAAAGTTTAAATGCCTGAGCTCAACCAGATAATATTTCTGAGTCTGATATACCCTTTTATAGACATTCTTTCTTACATTACAACAAAGCATGTTCATTTTTAACAGTTTCAGAACTCTGCATATACTGCATAACAGAAATGACCCAAGTATTCAAAGCCAATGAGTGAATCTGGATTCTAGCTAATGAAGTACTGGCTGAAAAAGTGTTCTGATAGCTAAAAGGAATTAGACAAGGCTCACTGCTGTAAGCTGGCCAAGAAATAACTAGTGCCTCAAGAAGGATATGTGTGAAGAAGAACTTTAGGATTTTATTAATAGGTAAGAGCAAGACTGTAAATGCAGACCTTGAGCCAAAAACTCATCACCAACTTGTACATATGGGTATAGTCATTTTAGACACTTCCAAAACTGTTGCAACAGAGATGGAAATACAATTTTTAAATATATGAATTATGTTCCCATTGTTGTTGCCACAGATTTGGAAGTGCATTTTTCTGTTCTAAAGAAGGGGGTGTCCCAATACTTTTGTCTATATAGTGTATGTACAAGTCATTGGTGTTTGGTGATGAGTTTTTGGCTCATGGTCTGCATTTAATCACCTGAAAGAGTGTTAAACTGGGATTAGGACTTGGTTTTATGCAGACCAGTCAAGTTCTTCCACACTGACTGAATCAATAATTTTCTTTCTGAACCTTGCCTTATACACAGAGGCATTGTCATGTTAGACTAGAAAAGGGTCCTGTCCAAACTGTTGCTATAATATTAGAAGCACACAATTTCCTAGAACATCATTATATGCTTTAACATTAAGATTTGTACTCATAGAAATTAGTAAAGTAGTCAAACCTGTTCATTAGAAGGGGGTGACCCAATACTTTTGGCAATATAATGTATATTACTAGATATAAAAACTATGGTGAATCATGAAGTTCTTGCAGATTCTCTTCTTGTGCCGACCTGTGGTTAAAATAATCATCACCAGCACATTGTATAAAGACCACATTATAGACCATACCCCAAAACCCAGACCAAATCTTGATCCAAGTAACAAGATTCAAATCAAATCCACATTTATGTTAAAACCTCAACATCAGGACTCTACAAAGATTTCCATTAAATAATAATCAACTAGTGCAAGCTGTTCTTTACAGCTGACAGCTATGTAACGATGAGATCTCATTAGCGTTTGGCAGTCAGATCCACTGTGAGGTCTCGGGTTAGTGTTGAAGGACCTCAAGACAATCTTTCACAGTTCACCTGTGATTTCTCCCTTAACAAATTAGAGGGCAGTATGGTGGGGTTAAAAGTCAGCTAACACACTGGACTGGGGCCAGTAAGGTTAAAGCCTTTATATCCATGATTGAGATCGAGGGTGTAAGTGTTCTTGTCTAAGCACACCATTGATACACTAATTGTCAAAGTAGAGTTTGTGATTGCACCCCAATGTCATCTGGACTAAAAGTTGCTGTCTCTGTCAAGAAAATGCACCCATATGTGCAAACAACTGTGGCACATAATTCCAGTTTCAACATTCTTGCAAAATAAAATAGAAACAGGTTACTTGAGCTAAATACTGTGTTGCAGTTATGTATCAGATGGTAAATCCATGGTGCTTTGACATATACAGTGGTAATGATTAATTACCATTTTCTCTTTGAAGGTTATCACAGTATTAATATGGTGTCTGTCAAAAATGAGGTAATTCCATTGTAACTTAAATTAGTAATTTGTAACAACAGCAGACTATTGGATTATGCTGAATGTTAGGCTATATGTTTGCTTCTGTGTTTTGTTTTTTTTAGCATTATGAGCTGTATGTTTGTTGTGGGAAGCTCAAAAATCCTGGCTGTAGAGCCAAGTGGTCAATCCTGTGAAAACCTGTCCTGTCAAGACCGAGACCAGAGCAGGGTCGAGTCAGAGTTAAGGCTGAGTTTAGAAGAGGGTTGAGTACGAGTCAAGACAGAGACCAGAGAAGGGTCTTGGTCTTGTCATGGACTCAGGAGCATGTGGACTCAGGAGCATGTGGACTCAGTCTTGACTCCTCTTCTGGTCTGGTTTCAACTGTAATACTGATAGCTGAGCTTTAACTTTTGAGACAAAAGACATGTTCATTTATTCAGACAAGAACGTTACTGTTACTCGTGCAAAAAAAAAAGAGCAGTCCGATTGTATTACTTGTTGTTTTGGTGTGTTTTGTTGCACTAATACAATGTTGTTGTTGTTTTTACATCAGCATGTCAGGAAATCGCGTGGGAGGGTTTCAAAATCTTCTTGGATCGCCTCCCCAATCAGGAGGAATACAAGAGCTGGATGAGCCAGTGCCAGACAGAAAGACTCTCTATACAGGAGATTGGTGCTGCCTTTAGCCAATCAGAAGAACACTTAGCACTTATCCACAGAGTATGTAGCATAAGACCTGTATCATTAACGTTGTACTAATTATGTTAGCTGATACTTTTGGTACAGATAATGATATGTCATTGGTGACTTCAGTGCATTAGCAACATCAGTCTGTCACGAATCATTATCGGCCATTACAGGAACTTGCAGCTGTGGGTGAAAGGCCAATAACATTTTAAAAACCTGTTTTCACCCCCCCCCCCAATCCATTAACAAATACCCCCTTCCCCTCAGCCATTTATTTATTGTAATAGTCTTACTGAGTCTGTTTTTCTCCTCACCATTCATCTTCCTCTTTCTTCTCAGTAATACACCTACATACTCAGTATGCAGGTATACACCCTTTATACCTGTTCTTTATTTTTTCATTAAATGTACTAAGCATTAGAGAACTTGTATATGTGGTTGAATAGTTAGCTCTTACATTTGAAGGTTTTTGTATCATTTATGACTGCCCTTTTTCATTTTCATTTTCTTTATACAGACCTGAGGAGTCTTCCCAAGAGCAAGACCATGTGCCACCAGGTCTATCTATTATGATTGTTGTTGCTGACAGTTTCTTACATAAATGTATAAAACCCTTACAAAGTCTTCTTGGTCAAATCTCATGAAAACTGTGAAAAACATGTCTGCATATTTTTGATTTTCAGAATCAGAAAGAGCTTAATTGCCAAGTGTGCACAATGATTTTTTTGGCATTGAGCCAAAATTTTCACAACCATTAATATTATATGAATTCATTTTGTATTATTAATCATTCAACTATTTAATATTAAAACATTAATTTGTAAAAGTTGTAGATGTAGTAGCAACTAGTTGCTGTAGAATGAGTTACTGATGCACATTTGTTGTGGCAGAATAGAAATTCTAATGCATAGATGCAAACTCTAATTTATGGAATTTCATAAATTCAGTTCTGAAAAGGTAGATTGGTCTTGTTTGTATTGGAAAAGTAAGACTTATTACCCCTTGGCAACTGCTAGTTGGTCAAACTAGTTCTTAAAACACAGTCTTAACATGGTGGCTAAGTTTATGCAACTGGCCCCTGGTTGTTTCAATAAGTTTTATAGTAAAGGTGCATCTCAATAAATTAGAATGTCGTGGAAAAGTTCATTTATTTCAGTAATTCAACTCAAATTGTGAAACTCGTGTATTAAATAAATTCAAGTGCACACAGACTGAAGTAGTTTAAGTCTTTGTTTCTTTTAACTGTGATGATTTTGGCTCACATTTAACAAAAACCCACCAATTCACTATCTCAACAAATTTGAATACTTCATAATACCAATAAAAAAAAAATCATTTTTAGTGAACTGTTGGCCTTCTGGAAAGTATGTTCATTTACTGTATATGTACTCAATACTTCGTAGGGGCTCCTTTTGCTTTAATTACTGCCTCAATTCTGCGTGGTATGGAAGTGATCAGTTTGTGGCACTGCTGAGGTGGTATGGAAGCCCAGGTTGCTTTGATAGCAGGCTTCAGGTCATCTGCATTGTTGGGTCTGGTGTCTCTCATCTTCCTCTTGACCTGAACCCCATAGATTCTCTATGGGGTTCAGGTCAGGCGAGTTTGCTGGCCAATCAAGCACAGTAACACCATGGTCATTGAACCAGCTTTTGGTACCTTTGGCAGTGTGGGCAGGTGCCAAGTCCTGCTAGAGAAATTTAATCAGCATCTCCCATAAAGCTTGTCAGCAGAAGGAAGCATGAAGTGCTCTAAAATTTCCTGGTAGATGGCTGCATTGACTGGACTTCAGAAAACACAGTGGACCAACACCAGCAGATGACATGGCAGCCCAAATCATCAATGACTGTGGAAACTTCACACTGGACTTCAACCAACATGGATTCTGTACCTCTCCACTCTTCCTCCAGACTCTGGGACTTTGATTTCCAAATGAAATGCAAAATTTACTTTCATCTGAAAAGAGGACTTTAGACCACTGACAAACAGTCCAGTTCTTTTTCTCCACAGTCCACGTAAGACGCTTCTGACGTTGTCTCCGGTTCAGAAATGGCTTGGTAGCGAGCGTGGTGACTCTTCATGCACTGACTCCAGCTTCAGTCCACTCCTTGTGAAGCTCACAAGTCTTTGAATCAGCTTTGCTTGACAGTATTCTCAAGCTTGCAGTCATCCCTGTTGCTTGTGCACCTTTTCCTACCCAAATTCGTCATTCCAGTCAACTTTGCTTTGATACAGCACTCTGTAAACAGCCACACATTTCTGTAATGACCTTCTGTGACTTACCCTCTTTATGGAGGGTGTCAATGTTTGTTTTCTGGATCACTGCCAAGTCAGCAGTCTTCCCCATTATTGTGATTTCAAAGAACAAGAGATACCCAGAATTTATACTGTAGGGATGGTCATTAATTGAAACTCAAATGTAAATATTCTAATATTTTGAGACACTTATTTTTGACTTTCATGAGCTGTAAGCTCTAATCATCAAAATTAAAACAAAAAAAACTTTTGAAATGTTTTAGTTTACATGCAATGAATCTAAAATATATGAAAGTTTCACTTTTTGAAATAACTTGCAAGAAAAAATGAACTTTTTCATGACATTCTAATTTATTGAGATGCACCTGTATTCTCTTTAAACTTTCTTCAAAAATGATGTCTAAAAAGGATAATGTTTTATGTATTTGAGGTCAGAGATGTGGGAACGGTGAAGAGAGAGAGGGCAAACATTTTGCATTTTAGGTCAGCATTGCCATCTAATCAGCCAATATTGTCTTAAATAGCCTGCATAGCACTTCATCTTTTATAACATGGGATTTTGACCAAATATATTCAATCTTGATTTTTGTAAAATGTTGCAACAAGATGTTAAAAAAATGTTTGTTTTTGTTTTATTGCTTGTGAAAAATTACAGTTTTGGACATATAAGGTAATAAAAAATGTGACCCTGGACCATAAAACCAGTCAAAAGTAGCACGGGTATATTTGTAGCAATAGCCAACAATACATTGTACAGGTCAAAATAATTGATTTTTCTTTTATGCCAAAAATCGTAAGGATATTAAGTACAGATCATGTTCCATGAAGATATTTTGTAAATTTCCTTCTTTAAATATATCAAAACTTAATTTTTGATTAGTAATATGCATTGCTAAGTACAACAATTTGGACAACTTTAAAGGCGATTTTCTCAGTATTTTGATTTTTGTGCACCCTCAGATTCCAGATTTTCAAATATTTGTATCTTGGCCAAATATTGTCCTATCCTAACAAACTATACATCAATGGAAAGCTTATTTGTTCAACTTTCAGACGATGTATAAATCTCAATTTAAAAAAAAAAATATTTGAACCTTATGACTGGTTTTGTGGTCCAGGGTCACAAATATTAAAAAAAATGCCTTAAAGTAACTACAAATGAGCATTTAAAGCAAATATCTTCAAAAGAAATTCCGTGTGGAGCATGCCCCTGATCCGCGCAATGTTCTCACCTTTTTTCCCCCTTACCTGTTTGCATCTCTGCTAATGGCTGTAAAGTAAAAAGGATAAGATACTTGGCTTGTAGGGTTTGTTTTGCATTTCATTTGAAACTACTGAATGTCTAAACTAGAATATTTCTGGAAAAAATATTTTTACTGATGGCAAGACCAAAACTCTGGTCTGAAACCGGTAATGCTTATAAATTCTACAGGGCTATTTTGATGCAAACTTAATGTGTACAATTCAGATTTAAATGCTGTAATTGGAAATAAATAAACTTGAAATGATCTTAAACAAGCTTAAAAAGATCTTATAACATTTGCCTGCACCCCAAGAGACAAATAATTATCTTCAAAACTTGGTAGGTGATGAGCTTCCAGCAGAGACCACTGTGGTGGTGACCACGGCAGTTCCAGATGAGGTTGTCTCAGAGAGTGTGAAGGAAGTTACTGCAGAAGCACCATCTGCTGTCATGACAATGGAGATGGATACTGAGGTAGATGTTTGGCAGGCTGAAACATACTGTTCATACTGATATAAAGTCTGGTTATAATCTGATGCACTCATGAGTCATGATACATGCAAAAATATGCATATAACTGAATTATGAATACTGAACACCTGCTAAACAAAGTTTGTGTGTGTTGTCTGTGGTAGATCACTAATGAGATTAAGCAGGAAGCAGCTGCTCTGCCTTCACGTCCTCTGGTTGAGCAGAGGGTGGAGCTGGCTATGTTATTGACTGGAGAACCATGGAGTGAAGAGCTGTTCAACTCCACCAGCAGTGAGCATGGCAGGCTCACTCACAAGATCACAGAGAAGGTACAACACACCCACATACATACTTGCTTTAATTTTTATACAAATGTTTTGTATAATGTTTGTTCTGTACCAAGCTTACTGTATCATTTTGGTTTTGTGTTGCCTATGTTTGTCATTTCATACAGATTTCAGCTGCTTTGAAGAAACTGACAGAATTCAAGAGTGTATCGGTATTGAACATCAGGTGTGTTAGTGCATGTTTAATTTTGTTATTATAGTTGCATTTATATATTGTATGAATATAAAAATGACAGGTCAAGCATGCAGTTCAAGCAAAATGTTTTTTTTTTTTAATAGAAAGAATTGTTTTAGATTTTAAATAGTAGATGCACTATATAAAATGTACAAGAATTGAAACACTTCCTGGTTGTCAGATTGGAACATGCCATAGTGAATGAATAATTAGACAATATGCAGTATTAGCCTACGACCAGCTGCAGTGGTAATTGTTCTAAAAATATGAACTTTATCTTTCCTGTAGACCACAGATGGATCCCTCAAGGTAAATTAGACTTGATTGCGTGCATGAATATAGGTTAGTTCTTTGAGTTACAATAAAAAAGCAAGAATCATGTTCATAGTCATGCAATTACTATGGAAGTCAATGGGGCAAGAAATTATTCTGACATAAACACAAAAATATACAAATATACAGTGTCTTGAAAAAATTGACTCTTAACTATTGTGATCGTCACTTGTTAATTTTTTCTGTGCAAAGTTATATCCAATACAAACCCATAGACATCCATTGTAAGTGCAGTTGTTGTCTTCTCTCAGCAGTGGTGATAAGGCAGTATTGGTGGAATATGTTGTGTCCCTCCAGACCAGCAGTGAAGAGATCAGCAGTGAGACACTGGACTTCATTAATCTTCAATCCAACATGGTAGAGGGCACCTTTAGTTACTCAGAAGGGCCCACTGTTCAGTACACCATTACTGACATCCACCCCGACATCACTGAGGCTCTGCATGGTACTGCTCTATCTGCTTGTAGCTACTAGTCCTCTACAGTACATCTCAGCAGTCTGCCATGGTGTTATTTTCTCTTGTCAGTGGAAACCTCTCCAGAGGATACCCATCCTGCAGAAGAATCTCTTGACCCTGACCACAAGGTGAATTACATTTCTGTCACGGTGGCGAAGTCACCAAATACAGTATACCAACCAGATATTTACATATATACTCAACAACGCACACAATTTGAGATAGTATTCTTGACACAGAGAACAAGAAATGTGGGCGAGTTTTGTACCAAAGTTTAATGTTTAATAATTTCAACAAAACCCTAACTCTAAGAATGGAAAAACAGGAACGGTAAAATTGATGACTACCCTAGCAAGCACTACCAATAACTTCAAAAAAAGTCTGGGAATCAACTGTTTTATTTTGATTATTGTCTAGGATGGTATTTTAGCAGTAGAAAAACCATCTGAGCTGCCTGGAGAGGTGATGAAGGAGGTCTTTACTATTGGTGACCTTTTGGATTCTACAATGTCAGAAGAAGAAGGTATGGGAGAGCAGGATGTCATCATACCTTATAGACCATGCCAGCTGTAGTTTCTCAGAGGATAAGGACCAATATTCACATGTACAATAATTTACGGCAAGGTTGTACAATCCTGCTCCTGGAGGGCTAGCATCCTGCAGAGTTTTGTTCCAACATTCCGACACACTGGAATGTTTCTAAATTCTGTAGGACAGTGGCCTTCCAGGACCAGGATTGGCCACCAAAATTTACACCAACATGGGGGTGAAAGACTCAAGATGCTTATTTATTCCTACTTTCAGACCTTCAAGACAAGGACTTGGTGTCACAGTTTCTTCCCAACTAGACTCTTGCTGTGGATAGTGAAGCTGTAGGTCCCATTATTGATGCCAAGCAAGACAGTGGCTTGACAATTGATGATTTTAATCTTGCCTCTGGATCTGGTGCAGAAGACAATTGGGTAACTGTACTTACTAGGGCTCAAGAGCCAGTTGGAGAGACAGAAGGTGAGCAAGAGGTTTTGATTGATGTAGACATGCCACAGATTGAGGACTATGAATTCTCCACAATTACAACAGTGGTTGAAGAGGACCAGATCTTGCCTGAGGAAACTCCTGAACTGATTACTGTTAAAACTGGAGAAGATGGAAATGTACAGGTTGGTAGCGAAGTGCCCACAATGCCGCCAGTCAAAGTGGGTGAGGAAGAATCTACCCTAAAACCCGAGGAAGACATTATACTACATGCAGAAGAAGAGAGGACAGAGGAAGACCATGAGGAAGAAACTGTTTTAACAGAAACGCGAAAGGATGAGGAAACTGAAGTTGCTGTGATCATAAAGGAAGAATCAGAGGAGGCTGAAGAAGAGGAACAGGAAGAATCTGTTGACAGTACCACAGTGGCACAGGAGGATGATTTTGTACTAAGGGATTTTTCTGCAGTACAGGTTTCAGATGAAGTTCTAACAGAGGATGAGATCCTATTGGTCACCATTGAATCAGCAAGCCCAGTCTACCCAACTCCTCTTTCAACTGAGAATGAATCACCCTTCTCCCTCATCACCACTATTACCCCAGCGGAGGTGGAGTTGGTGCATACCTTAAATTCAAAAGTTATGACTACATCTCTAGATGTGATTCATTACAAAGAGGAAGAGGGTAGTGGCATCTCTGGTGTCATCCAGGGCGATGAAGTTTCAAGCATAGCCTTGCCAACTAACCCTGGGCGGTCTTTGATAGTGTTTTTCAGTCTTCGTGTTACTAACATGATATTCTCTGAGGATCTGTTTAATAAGAGCTCTGCAGAGTACAAAGCCCTGGAGCAGCGGTTCCTTGAACTGGTAGTGTACCTCTTCTAAAGCACGTTTGCTCCTATTGTTTTTCCTCTTCCTTATCCTACCATAACTTGTTATTCCTCCTCAACCACGTATCCTGTCAAATCCTCATCAATCCAAATCAGGAGTGTCCAATCCTATTACTGGAGGGCCACCTTCCTGCAGAGTTTGGCTCAAGCCACAAATACACCTGAACTAGCTAAACAATGTGTGTTCGAGCTAAACTCTGATGGAAGGTGACCCTCCAGAAGCAGGAATGGACATCCCTGATCCAGATTAAATTATTCACTAATTCAGCTCCAGCCCTCGAGGTCCAATTTCCAGTTTGATCAAGGCTGGAGCTAATCACATAAGAGGGACTTCAAAAATGTTTGGGGTACTCCAGGACCTAGGTTGGGAACCACTTTATATACCAGGGCTCTTCAACTCGAGTCCTGTTGTGCCAAACACAAACAACCAACCTTATTAATGTGTTTGATCTTATCAGAATATCAGAATTGCTTGCAAATTATAGACTGGTGGGTTAGATTGGGATCGTTGATATAGTCTGCAGGGCACTGGCCCTCCAGGACTAGAATTGAAGAGTTGTGTTACATACCATTTATGTTTCTGAGTTCATTAACTCATTATTGTTATTGTATGTCCCTCAGCTGGTGCCATATCTTCAGTCGAACCTCAGTCACTTTGAGAACCTGGAGATCTTGAACTTCAGGAATGGAAGTATTGTGGTGAACAGCCGTATGAAATTTGGGCAGCCTGTTCCTCGTGGAGTCAATACTGCCGTTTACCTCATTCTAGAGGATTTCTGCAACACAGCTTACCAGACCATGAACCTCGCCATTGACAAATATTCATTGGATGTCGAATCAGGTCAGACAACATCAAAAAACCTTAGTCAGTTTGGTCCTACATCCTATATATTATGTATTTAGGTACCTCATCACATGCCACCTTAATGCTGTGGCTAATCTATGTGGGTATATATATGTTTGTTTTAGGGGAACAGGCAGACCCATGCAAGTTTCAAGCATGTAATGAGTTTGCTGAATGTACAGTGAACCAATGGTCAGGTGAAGCTGAATGTGTGTGTAATGCTGGTTACTTCAGCGTGGACGGACTACCCTGCCAAAGCATCTGTGACCTTCAACATGACTTCTGCTTGAATGATGGGAAATGCGATGTCATTCCAGGTCAAGGAGCCATCTGCAGGTTTGTTTATTTGATTATATGATATTCAAGAAATTTTGAATGCATATGTGCACATTTAAGAAAATTAATTATAGATCAAATCCGGTACATTGAAGTCTGTTCTACCTGGAAAATGGCATATTCATTCATTTTAAAGTAAGTAGCTGCTAGACTGGCTTTGTCTTAAGTGTTTTAAGTTTGTTTGTATGTTTGTCTGCACTGTAGATGCCGTGTTGGGGAAAACTGGTGGTACAGAGGAGAACATTGTGAAGAATATGTTTCTGAGCCACTCGTAGTTGGCATTGCCATAGCATCTGTTGCCGGGTTCCTTCTGGTGGCGTCAGGAGTAATCTTCTTCCTTGCAAGAACTCTGCGAGACCAATATGACAAGGATGAGACGGAGGATCCAGTACGGTAAGACACATACTGTATCACAGTCAATCTGGTAAAGCATGGCTTCATCCCAACTCACATTCTTTTACTGTACATTATAATATTCTTTCTAATACGGACTTTGTCTTATGTAAGGGAACTCCAGTTCATGAAAAATTTACCTCAGAAGTCCGAGCCTTCAGAGCCGATCACCTGACACAAACCCTTGATTAGAGTTTGACCTTGAGTAAAGTAAAGCAGCCTTGAGGTTCTGGAAAGGTGCTATATAACTAAAACCAATAAAAATTATTATGAAAATATTATAATTCAATCAAAGAAAAATGTAACCATTAAATTGTAACAGTGATGAATGAGAACATGCAAATTGTTTAAGAAACAAGTATTTAAAAATAAAACTAAGGTTTCAATTTTGCGTTATACACTAAACAGGGTCAAATCTATTGAATTATTACATTATATATAAATATTTTGCCCGAGCAGCTTTGGCATGTAAATAATTGTTAGAACAAATATTTATAAGAACTGTCCCTTATGAGTCAGTTACATTTTCATTAAATGCTCGTTTATTACTCAGATCTTTTTAATTACTGTATGTGCAGCACCTAGGAAGAAGCTTTCATCTCCAGTAATTCCATTATGCGATTTTCATTTATTCATCAAGGCTGATCTTTGATCCCTAGACTCTTTAAGCCATGGCATCTTAACCGTGAGGATGTCTGTTGCAACCTTTTTTGTGTGTATGTACATGTTTATATGCAGGAGAGAGGACAGTCCGCCATTTCTGGACAGGGCCACCAAGTATAACCCCATGTTCGAGAGCGATTTAACTACAGGCTACAGCCATTACTACCAGCGGTACCCCGAGCCCCCAGTTCACAGCAGCGCCAGTGCCGAGGCATCCACAGAGTTCAGCAGCGAAGAGATACGGCATATTTATGAAATCAGTGAACTCACCAAGGAGGTACGGGTCCGTGCATGCCTATATTTACAACAAATTACTTTGTATACACCACTTCAGGTGAGCAAGTGAAATTAAGTGAATGTGTGATGCATGTTTCTGGGAATTTCTCTTCCTGTCCATTCCATAGGATATTCAAGATCGCATCCGCATCCTTGAACTCTACACAAGAGATCGTCAGTTTGCAGATTTTTTGAAGCAGCATCAAATGTGAGTATTTTTTTTTTCAAAATGCCTTATTAATAACCTATAGCTTTGCTTACTTCCACCCCCATGTCATTTTGTTTTTATTTTATCAGAGCAATGGATAATCAAAGAGAAAGTTCCTCCAATAGTCAATAGCTGTCCAATGCCCAATAGCCTGCTGAGTGCAAAACAATGAAGGTTGGTAAACAATGTTATTAGAACAGCATGTTACAATGTAACCGTATGTTTTGTGACTCCATGGTTGCATCTAGTGTAAACATCAATGGATCTTTAGGGCTTTTCAGACTTTTATTATTATTATTTTTTTAAATTATTCTAAATACAGTGTTTGTATTGATTTGCATCATATGTTCCTCTTCCAGAAACTTGCGTTGTCTTTCGGGAAATGGCATCTTAGTGATTTCAGAGCAATTTCTCTTCAGCCTCTCTGAGACTTTGCCATCACAAATTAAAATGGCTACATATGGATACTTCTTAAAATAAGATTCAAGAAAGAAAAGGATATTTTTGTTCCTTTTGTTTTTTTATTTATTTATTTATTTTTTTCTGGTTAAAGACAATTTTCTGTCATAGAACGAGATCTTGGTCACAGACAATATCCTTGTCATTGATTGAAATGTTTTGTTAGTGCCTTCTAATCTTATCTGTGGCCCGTCTCTCAGACAATCAATCTTTGGTGGTCAAAGAAAAAGATCCCCGATGGATTAATCCTGAAAGTTACTTGAATCACACACCATTAATCTTGTATTACCCTTTTGGTACATTACCTTTTATAGTTTCACTGCTTGTCAGAGGTTTCAAGCTCTTCTGTGTTAAGACAAATCAGACTGCTAATTTTAATTATTTTTAAGACAAGTAAGCTCACTTGGTGGCCATCTTGGAAGCATCCGGGCAGCTATTTTCTATGTAGGTAATAGTTATACAAGTACAGCTTCTACATACTTGAAGATTGACCAAAATCAAAAAGACATTTTAAATAAGTAGAAAAATATGACAGCAATGTTATCACAGATCTGCATCATAAGCTTGAATCACAGGATAAAAATGATGCCTCTATCAAAAAGGTGACTGGCTCTTTTAACTGAAAGTAGGGGCTTCCATTCATACAGCTTCCAAATTTAGCGCTGCGATTTCTCCTATTTTTCTTTTTGATGAGTGTACGTCACATCCTTCCAACAATGATTGTTGCAATAATGGACATTAAAGGGTATAGTTCACCTTCAGCAAAAACCGAAAATACTGTCATCATTTACTTACGTCTTTAAGTGAGGAAGTGATTTGGCAGAATTGTCAAATTTGTGTGAATGATGCCTTTGAGTTTTTGTGAGAAATAAACTTTGTTATACTGGAGACTTTTATTTACAAGTTTTATTACAGGTGCTAAGGAATTGTTGACAGTTATGTATGGTTTGTATTGCATGTTTGCCTGTGTGTGTTATTGCAGTGTGCGGTGTCTGAGCAGTACAATGTGTTTTGGGCTGATGGTCTTCCATGTATCAGAGCTAATTAAAGAGAATGGGGAGCTCACAACAATTAGTCAAAGCAGAGATTACAGCCCAGATTACAGAGCATTACCTACAGCCTGTCCTGGAAGTGTGACTGTTTTCCAGTTTGTAGCATAAAAATGTAAATGGCTTTAATATGTGTTATACAACATAGTGAGGTCCGTAAGTCTGAGACAGACTCCGTATGTGCCTGTGGGTTTGGAATGACATGAGTGTGATTAATTTATGGTAGAGTTTCAAGTTTGGTTGTATTGATCATTTAATGATAATGGAAATATCTCCAGAGTCTCATACTTCTTTTTGTTGATATTATGAGAAACGACTGGAGACCAATGTGGTAATGTGTAACATATGAAAGACACAATTATCCATTATTTGTTTGCTAGTGTTTTAAGTAGAGAGCATGAGAAATGACTACAATCAGAACCAGGCTAAGTGCCTGAGCCACAAAGAAGGTGTTTTTCTCTCTACAATGTCAGTAGTGAAAGAACTGATGGTCCAATGATTTTGTCGACATTTCAAGTGTAACTGAATAACCTGTTGCAGTTACACTTCACAGTTTAACCTCTAGGGAGAGGTGTTTGTGTTTTTAATATTTCAAAGTGTGATCAATGCATCACAAAAGAACAGATGATCAAATGACTGGTGTAAAACCCCCATGCTGCTCTATTTTAGGTGCTGCATTGGCTGTGACTATTAGGCAGTGTTTGCTAGTAGTTTGCAAGTAGTGATAGGAGAAATTAAGCTTTTCGAAGCAGTTGCATCTCAAAATGATTCACAGTTTTTTGAAGCGCTCAAAACACCACTACACCTACAGGTGCATCTCAATAAATTAGAATGTTGTGAAAAAGTTCATTTTTTCTTGCAAGTTATTTCAAAAAGTGAAACTTTCATATATTTTAGATTCATTGCATGTAAAGTAAAACATTTCAAAAGTTTTTTTTGTTTTAATTTTGATGAT
>JAFVLL020020660.1:0-42724 GCA_021397915.2 Tor tambroides | reverse complement strand
CTGCCAGTCCCGTGTGTGTTTTTCTGTAGTGTTACCTTTTGTGAGATCATGTCGTTATTGTGTCTATATGAAAAAAATAGGCTCATTGTTACAGTGTGTATGAATCGCTGACGTCCTGAATTGCAACAATGAAGAACAGCATACGTCTCCGCAATTAAGTTAATTATGGCTGTGTAAAAAGTCCATATTATTTTGCATCGCTCCGTTTTATTGGCACTTTTATTGACATAAGTATAGTTAAAGCAGTACTTTCATGTCTTAGCAAAGTCTTTGTCACCGCTTCTCTCTCTCTATCTCTCTATCTTGCTCACTCACGTACACACACACTCACACACTTCCCTCTTCAGCCCTTTTCCACCCCCTCCTCTCTCTCTGTCAGAATCATATCTTTATCAAGGTCTCTCAACCATGGCTGTCCACACACAGCAATAATGTAATCAGGACTAAAGTACGTGAGAAAGTGGGAGATAGCATGCTCCCAAACAAGCTGAGCTGCAATCACAGAGCCAGTGTAAAGTTAATGTGTAAGCCACTGATGAATGCCAGCTGCCAAAGGAAAGTTGCTGTTGACGGCTCATAGGGATCTCTTGAAGGGGTCGGGCAGCCGGCAGTGAGGGTGTCAGGGTGTCAGCCTCACTCAAGGAGCTGTCAGTCACTTCTGACGGCTTACTGAAATGCAGAATATGGCATTGGCAGATATCCATATCCAGATATCTTGAATTTTATATTAGCGTCTTTATCTGTGGAAAATTATTCTTAGATCAGCTAAACAATGCTAAAAAAACAATAAAAATGTATTTGTTAGTTACTTAGAATTCCGAAGTTCTGAGAAATCACAACATTCAATCCCATGCACTGTGACACGAATTGGTTGCATTTGACTATTTGCTAGTTTTTCGTTGCATAGTTGTTGGTTGTTTGTTGTCATGTTTAGTAACTTGTAGTTTTGTGTATGTGATGTTTTCAGTAGTTGAAGCCAACAAGCACTTTGGCCTCTATGTATCTTCTGATAGAAAATTTGAAATTACCAATATAATGTTGTACAATTTAAACGTAACTCAAGGGAAATCTTTGTATGATGTTACAGCTGAAAAAATCTGGGAACGTGATAATTCTGCCATTATTTACTCACTCGATTGTCATTCCAAACCTATAGACCAGATGCCATATTGTATTGACACGGATGAAAACGAGGCTATGGGAGATTGACTTACAATCTTTACAATGGCACACACTGTATAAAGGTCCTAGATCATGTCATTTTCACATTCAACAACTTTCAAAACAGTTTTATGGAGTTTTTGTCTACTGACAGTTTTTTTCGGGAAAGACGTTTCGTCAGCTAAACAATCAGTATGTTTCTAAATAACAGTACAATCCATTGAATCCACTGTACTTCTATGCCTCACAGCCTCATTTTCATTCATGTCAAAAATGAAATATGGTGTTGCACTGACTAAGGTCCCTATCACTTTCTTTCTTCTGCGGAACACAAAAGAAGGTATTTTGAAGTTTTTGCCCATGAAAACGACATTGGACCCCATTGACTTTCCTTGTATACATAAAAAAATCACTGAAACATTTTTCAAAATATCTTCTTTTGTGTTCCACAGAAGAAATAAAGTAATACAGGTTTGGAACAACATGATGACATAAGTACTATTCCTTTAAGTTGGTAATTTTTTACAGTGATGACCGATTTAAAGCCATGACGATGGGGCATTTTAAGTTCAGCCAAAAAAGCCATGCAAACAGTTGGCTCCATTGTTTAAGTACAAGTTTGTTTCGCAGTGCATTTGTATATTCACTTGTGTAGCTCTGTGTATTCTGTTTAGCGAAAATGATTAATATAGCCTGTAACCAAGAAGACAACCACTTGCTGAAGTAAAAAATGTGAGAGGGTGCCGAAGTTTCTTCCAGCACCAAGACCCTTCAAGTACAGAGAGACAGGGAGAAAGGAAGCGAAATAAGAGGTGGGAGAGATGAGAGAGGGGAGTGAGAGTTGCTTTGGAGACCCTCCAGCAGTCTTCCCACGGAGCAGACGCAGCAGCCAGAGCGAGTGCTGGAACATAGGCGCCACATACTCACACACAGCAGCAAGGCTCTGAACAGCACAGCCTCCAGGGCCTGAGGGGATCAGAGGCAGGGGCGTGATAAAGCGTCGATTCACAGCGCTCTTCACGCACATGCATACGCACACATGCGCACACCTACATGTAAATTCCCCGAGACCAAAACACACCTTCATGCGCGCACACACACATATGGATCACTCAGGGTCACCACCAGCCTCGCAGACATTAGTGCTCTGTTGTACTTAGCCGGGGCTGGGGAGCTTTTCAAACAGATGCCTAGCGCAGTGGTGATTCAAGCCTTTCCGGGCTCGCTTCGGCTCCTGCTGCTGCTGCTTCTTCTGTGGCAGGGGAGAAGTGTGTGCCTTAGGGGGGATCTTTAGTAAAGCTTAGCCAAGTTCTCTCTCCCATGGAGCGGCGTACCAGGGGCTGTGTGCTCGTGTGGAGGAGGCAGTAGAGACTGGGTCATGGGTCACTACGTGAGCATGAGTATCTGGCTGCTAGGCTCAACTGGTTTGGGTGGTGAGTGAATTAACCAGCCTGGGGCGCTATTGCTAATGACAAGCCTTCCAATAGAGACAATACACTTCCCAGCTCAAATAAACGCAAGATCTTCATTGTACATTAACGGACCATGTAACATTCGGTGTGCATGTCGTTTAACTTAATTTAGTCTTTCGATTGAGACTTTCTCAGACCGCAAACATTGAAAACATTCTTTTCAAGTTTAAGATAGCTGAGAACCGATAGCTGTCTTTCTCTCACTGTTGATGGTATCTACCAAACCCTGAAGATAAAGAAATATTCTACACACAATGGCCGAGATATGGGTTTTTGTTTACGAAAAGGATCTTGATCTTGCTGCATTTGAATTAAAGGTTAATAAACCGTCCTGTTTCCTCTTCAGGGAGTCCTATTGTTTACAGTAGATAAACTGTTGAAAGCATAGTCCCACTTTAGTTGTCTTGCATAATTACTTTTAACAGGCAGTGGGAGAGTGTAAATAAACAGCAGGAATAGTTGAACTTACCTTTACCTTCACCTCTCAATTTACATATTCTCAGTTGTAGGCTATCTTACTGCTCTATTATTTTTTTAATGATTTGTTCACTTTTCTATATAACATGAAATGTATTTGTCAGTGTTTTGACAAATGTTCATTTGATGAAATTTTCCAGTTCTAAATGTGAAAATGGAAAAAAAAGAAAAGAAAAATTGAGGACCTTGCATAAGTGACATGATTGCAAGTTACAAATAAATTCTTCCAAATCAGTAAAACTCAATACTCACACTTTTCAATCCATATCCAAAAATTTGCCATGTGAGAAAATGTGCTAACACTTTAGTATAGGGACCAATTCTCACTATTAACTAGTTGCTTATTAGCATATTCACATATTGGCTGTTTATTAGTACTTATAAAGGCACATTCTACATGACCATATTCTACATCCCTAATCTTAATTAATACATAAACTTAACAACTACCTTACTAACTATTAATAAGCAGCAAATTAGGAGTTTATTGTGGCAAAAGTCGTAGTTAATGGTTTGTTAATAGCGATAATAGGACCTTAAAATAAAGTCTGACTAAAAAGTATATAAAAATTAAATGTTTCAAGAGGATGTCAACACACTGAGGAAGGTCCTGTGCTTTGACTTTTTAAATGCACCGAGCACTTCATTTTGCACTTGAACTAATAAAAGGAGATTGCTGCTAGTATCTCAGCATGTAACCCTTTTGGAGTAAATTAATGAAGTTTTACCCTTTTGGAACTGTGAATAGGACTTTAAAAAGCTAGAATGATCCCAAAATGCACATTGCTTAACTAAAAACTGATTTTGAAAGTTATTGTTCATTGACTTTGTTTGCACAGTGTAGCACCAGTGTCATTTGGCTTTTACTTTCAGAACGAAAATACTGAATACAATTTTGTGTCCTGCATTGATTAAATCTTCATAAATTAGTTATTCCCACATTTGACTTCTGCTTGGCCTTCTTTTATCAAAGCAGATGTTGAAAATGTGTAAGGGTCACGGTTGCACCTCCACCTCAAGCAAGGCCAGGTCCCTAGATAACAGCCCCCTGGTTCATGAGCTTTGCTCCAGCAGAAGATTATAGTTTTGCACCCCCCCCCCCCACCCATTCCCAGCCACCTCCCCTCACTCCACCACCTTTCCCGTGGGAGTTTGCAAAGCCAGGATAACCTTGAGACCTCCGCTGGGTCGCTGCCAGGAACATTAAAGAGCTCTAACCCCCTCAGCTCATGCCCCTTTGACACTTCTACTGTTCTAACATTTCTACGCTTTTTGTCTAGTTTTACCTTTTTTTGGACTATTTTTTTAGACTTTTCTTTTTGTAATCTGACTGTGAAACATCTCTCTCTTTCTCCCTCTCACACACAAACACACACACACTCTCAGACAAAATGCTGCCTCTCTCGCTCTCTTTCTCTCTCTATCAAGTCTTGGACAAAAAAGGGGGTAAAAAAGCACCATTCACATGATCTCCTGTGCAGTGCACTATTATCTGTAGATTGTCGAGCTGCCAATTTCAATTTCGCCGCCCTATTATCAGGCCTTGAAATAAACGCCTCATTTGAAAAGTAGAAATCAAACTGTCTCTACAGGAGGGATGACTGACGTTGATTGCAAACTAACTATTTGGTGCCAGGCTGCACTTTGTGTGGCTTTTGTCTCTCTCCGCTTTTTTCCCCCAGCTTCACGGCTGTCATATTCCTTTAGTACTGGAGAAGGTCAAGTGCCACTGTCTGAAAGATCTGAGGAACTGGAATCGACTCAGCGTCTCTTTCTCCGCCCCGTTCTTGTCACCGCAGGTTTACATATTTTCATTTCTTTTAAGATTTTCCATTTCTTTTTAAGGTTCCAAAGCATTTTTATTAAATATACTTCAAAGTTAGTGGAAGACTGAGACGTATTTGAAATGAGAATATAAGAGGATTATTTATATCATGCTGTTTCCAATTCAGAATTTTCAAAATATCTAAAAGTTCATCTCAGTTCAAAAAAACTGGGGAAAAAAAATCCCTGACAAATTGTAAAATAAAAAAATGTATATAATTTTTCAAATATCAATGAAAAACAATTTCATTAAAAAAAAAACTGCATATTTAAATTCAACATCAAAAGTGTTTATTTGTGAATAAGTCGGTTAAACTTGTCAATATAATTTGAATGATTCATTCAAATTGTGTGAATCAAAACCATTTTTACATCCTTATCTATTTCACAATTACCAAAAATGTAAAATAATACATTGGCTTTTTTTTTTTTTTTTTTTTTAAAGCAGGTGCTGAAAATGATTCAGCTTTGATCCATGTTGATGCACTGCCGTAAACTCAAAGTCTTTCAAAACATCTCCCTGCTCTCTCTCTCTCTATCCAGTAGCCACTCACAAGTTCCCATGACATCATATGCCGCCTTTGAGTTCCTGGCCTGTTGCTCATTGTAGCCTAGGCTATTCATTGCGTCTCACACAGAAACACTCACACACACATGACCTCATCGCTGGCACATTCTCCCCAGGTTTCACCTTGCACCTCCCAATCACATTCCCTTTTCCCTCTGGCCGTATTAACACTGAATCTGGCCTCTTAGTCTCACTCCACCCATTCAGGGTCCATTGTCTCCCCCTGGACAAAGTGGCTAGCTTAGCCCCGCCGAAGCATCAGCTTTCACCCTCAGAACTTACAGTCCCATTGCTGGTACTAGACTGATGCCTGGGAGCTTGTAATTGGTTTCAATTGTAGTTTCACCCATAAGAGGGCCTATAAGCCTAAAACGATTTGACTTGCAAGCATACAGATTATCATAAGTTACTACTATTCATTCTGACCAGAAATGTAGGTCCATAAACAATCTATTGGTACCAGTTTTATTTAAAAATAAAAGGCATGTTTGCTAAAGGGTTAGATTTCTTTCTCCATCACTGGCCTGTTTTTAGTTTACGTTGCAAAATCTATGTCACGAATGGAATTCATGCCTTTAGGTGAGATACCTGTCACTCTAAACCTTTTTGTTGTGCTTTTTGTTAAAACAAGCACACTACCGGTGTTCCATGCATCACATTCCCTGTCTCTCCCTTCTTCTTTGTATAAATATAATTGTTGTACTGATTTTGCCTCAGGCACCCCTGCATGAAATTTTTGCCTTTTCTGTTTATGCTTCTCCTGTAGAACGCTAATGTATGGATGCCTGTTTCCACCACGAAATTAAAAAATAAGGTAATTGCGACTTTTTATCTCACAAATCAGACTTTTTCAAATGTATAAGATATAAGCTCAGAATTCTGACGTTTTGTCTCTCAAATCTAATATTTATGCAATTTATATCTCACAATTCTGACTTTTTTCTCAGAATTGTTTTGTTTTGTTTCTTTGTTTATTGTTTTGTTTTGTTTTGTGCTGTCAAACTATTAATCGTGATTAATCACATCCAAAATAAAAGTTTTTGTTTACATATGTGTACTGTGAATATTTATTATGTATATATATATATATATATATATATATATATATATACATGCATGTATATATTTCAGAAAAATATGTTATTTTTCTGAAGCTCTCAGAGCTCTCAGCTGTCCGTCATTTGCCGTTACTGCAGAAGGAAATATATTAAAATTCATCTAAGGCTTGTAAGGTCAACATGAGGTCAAAGGCTCAGTAAGCTGTTAGTAGTAACCTCTGCCTTCTCATCCCATGTCCTAAAGCAAGATATAACTAGATTAAAGCGCATCTCTGACAGATCAGTCTGGATAACAACATCTGTCAAATTGGGTTCTTCTGTAGATAAGGAGGTGTTCCCTATCTCAAAGACCCTCACAAATCCCTCTTCCAGTCATACATAGAACGCACCCCCTTTCCCTACAGCTTGCTATTGGCCAGATTCCCCTCTTCCTCACACTTGGTGAATTATTTATTTTTGTGAAACAAGAAGTTGTGCTCCACGTGATGTTGAGTCTCCTGAGTCTATTTCATGCTTTGCAGGAAGCAAGGAGCCAACTGGACATTTAATTACTCAGTCGCTTATTAAAAAGACGGCATTGCAAAAGCTTTGCATAAATTATAGAGAGAAGTAAATGTGCAACTGAAGTTATTTTTTCCCACAGATTGCCCAATTATACCCTTTAGGAAAAGGGGTAATCCTGGTCCAATCCAGTCTGACTGTCTCTGGCCAGATTGTGACGGATCTCTTCATTCTTCCTTCCCTGCATCCATTGCTCTCTTTTTCTATCCTTCCTTCATTTTACTCCTCAGCAAACCCCCTTTTTTCCCCTCTCTCCTAAGTAACTTTAATTGTCCTGGGAAAGTCATGGTTGGCCCCCAGGGCACAAAGCTCTGGTTTCTAATGAATGTTCCAGTGAGAGGATTATGAGCAGCCATGGGCAGCCGTGATGTAAGAAGTTGTGGCAGAAAGGGCATGATTCTCCTTTCTGATTTGAGTGAAAAGGTAGAGAGCAATAGATAAACATAAAGATGTTTTTTATCACTTCTATATATTCCCTGGGAATCTTGCTTGCTTGCTTCCTCCCTTTCTTCCTAATATATCAGTTATATTTTTTTTCGAAAGAAATGAATAGTTATATTCATCAAGGGCACATTAAATTGATCAAAAGCTGTAGTGAAAGTGTTTATAAAATGTTATACAAAAGATTTCTACTTCAAATAAATGCTGCTTATTTGAACTTTCTATTCATCATAGGATTCTGGAAAATAAACAAAAAATGTGTCAGTTTCCACAAAAATATTAAGCAGCACAACTGTTTTCAATATTGATAATAATAAGAAATGTTTTAAGCACCAAATCAATAAAGGATTGTGTGACACTGAAAACTGGAATAATGGCTGCCAAAATTCAGCTTTGCCATTACAGGAATAAATTACATTTTAAAACATATTAAAATATAAATCAATCATTTTAAATAGTAACGATATTTCATAATATTAATGTTTTTACTCATTTTTGATCATATAAATGCACCCTCAGTGAGCAAAGAGACTTCTTTCAATAAACATTCACTTCTTTCAAACACTCCACTCTGCACTCAACTAACATGACATTTGCTTTTACATAATTGAGGAAGCATGTTTGGCAACTGATCCTGATTAGATGTGCAAAGTGAATAGTTTAAAGTCTTTTACAGAGTGTTTCTATTTACATCACATGTCAGCTCTTTCAAAACATAAAATTCATGCAGTGTGTTGGTGATCTGTGTATTACAGTGTTTGTGTGCATGTGTTCATGAGTGTTCAATGCCTTCGAGGGTTACTGAAAGGATCAGATGAGGCCTGAGTTCAGGTTGGCTCATGTCTGGGAGAGAGTAGGAGACTAGAAACAAATGAAAAGTAAGAATAGAGAGTGAATAGAAGAATGGTGCGCAGAAGGAAAAGAGTGTTCTTCAGCAGCAAGTCAGATCAGAGCAGAGATCAGCCATGAGCAAAAGCTCCATTCCATGGTGCTCTCTGCATCCTGTTCTGCGCTGGGCTCCAGACAGCCTGCAGGGCCCCCCACACAGACAAGCAGGAGCTCAGCTCTGTGTGTGTAAGAGAGGGAGGGAGAAATGAGGGGCACAGCCGAGCATCATGCAACAATGTGTGTGGGTAGTACTATAAGCGTGTGTGTGTGTGTGTGTGTGTGTGTGTGTGATGTGGTTAAATTGACTTCAAGTTGCTAGTGTAAGTGCCTGCAACATCTGTGATGTGCGTACTGGCATGTTCTTTGTTTTTTTCACTCGTTAGTTTGTTAATTTGTTCCTGTACTTGTGTTTATTTATTTGTTCCTTCCTTTTATTTTTATTTTTTGCTTGTTTGTACATTCCTTTGTTCATTCGTTCATTCATTTGTCATGTGTTCATTCATTCACTCATCGTTGATTCTTATATTTGTTCATACATTCAGTCTGTCCTTCCAATCTTTCTTCCTTCAATTCAATCTTTCTTTCTTTCTTTCTTTCTTTCTTTCTTTCTTTCTTTTTCTGTTTCTTTCTTTTTCTCTTATTTTCTTTCTTTATGTCTGTTTCTTTGTTTGTTTTTTGTTTTTGTTTATTCATTCTTACCTGCCTTCCTTCCCTCCTTTCTTTCTTTCTTTCTTCCTTTCTTTCATTTTCTGTTTCATCAGTTGCTTCGATCCATCCTTTTTTCCTTCCTTCCTTACATTTTTCATATTCTATCTATATTCTACATTTTCCTTTCTTTTTCTTTCTATTCTTCATTCTTTCTTTTTATTTTTTCTTCCATCTGCCTGTCCCTTGTGTCCTTCCTTCCTTCTTTACTACCTACTTTATTTTCCTCGTCTTTCTCTTTCTTTCTTTCTTTCTTTCTTTCTTTCTTTCTGTTGTCCTCTATCTGCCTGTCCATTGCTTCCTTCCTTCTTTACTTCCTACCTTACTCTCTTCATCTGATCGTCTTTCTTTCTTTCTTTTTCTGTTTGCCTATCAGTTGCTTCCTTCCTTCCTTCCTTTCTTCCTTCCTTTCCCCCTCCCTTCTTTCCTTCCTTCCATTCTTCTGTCTGATCTTCCATACTTCCTTTCTTCTCACCTTTCTTTCTATCCTTATTTCTTTCTCGTTTTGTAACTGGGTTTAACAGTGAAAGGAGAACAAGGAGGGTATTGATCTTCCCCAGCTGTGGAGGTAACCGTAGCCCCTAGCCCCTGGAGGAGACTGAATGGCAGCGAGATCTTGACCCAGAGTCTCGTCAGCTCTCCCTGTATTCACCTTCACTCTGCTGGAGCCCTCGGCACTCTCTATGAGACAAACAGTCATGTTCCCACACTCATCTTCTTCCCCTCACTCTAGACTCATTACAGCGTAGTTGAGTTCTCAATACTTAATTCTACACTGTAACCGATTTCTGTACCGATTTGAACAGTATTTTACTGTAATATGTACAGTAAGATACTGTAAAATGTATATACAGTATTTTACTGTAAACTGCAAAGGATTGTGGGAAAATATATGTATTTTACAGTAAACTACTGTAAATTTACAGTAGTGAACTTGCCCGCGAAAAACTGACCAATGGCAAGGGAGATTTCTTTTATTTACTCTTTGGTGGAAGCAGCGGTAAAAGGACAAAAGAGAAAGGTTGCACTGTTAACTGGACAAAAAGGTTAGTATATTATTTCTGTTTTATGCAAAACTGAGATATTTTAAGATGTTTTAACTTGTTAACAACAAACTAACATTATTCATCGTGTCCTTTTTCATGTCCGGAGTTGGGGCCTTTTTTTTCTGACTGACGGCCGGATTAACGCCGCCATAACGGTGATAACATCGACTGGTGAGTAAACTAAGGTCACCTATATTAGTCGAAATAAACCTTAGTTAAACCGAGAAACACGTTTGTAGGTTATGCTACCCCTTTAATGCAAGTTAGTTAATCTGGCAAATCCTTACTTAACCTTAACACGTACTAACGTGAAATAACGTTACTGAGGTAAAGTGCGTAGGCAACAACACTGTTTCAGTCGAGATTTTAAACAGTATTTTCAAGTACCTCTTTTGTTTGTTCTTTTCAAGTTTCTAGTCTAAATGTCGTCTGCAACGTCGGAGGTGTATTTTGGAGCCTCTTCTTGTGAATGCCATCGATGATAACATCAACTGGTAAGTTAATAATGTCAGTTAGCCGAAGTTAACGAACACAGAGAAGCATAATATCTTTTGTACACTGCCTCTTTATCGCAAGTGCAATTCTCTTCAAATGCTATTTAAGTTAGAAACGTGTGTACCAATGTTGTATGTAACTTTAGAGATGGTCCCTATTCAGTGAGAGACGTAAAATAAAACCGCGAGCTAACATGACATACTGAGGAAAACTGAGTTAAGAAATACCACTGTAAAGTACATCTTTTGTATTTTATTTTCAAGTTTGTGGTCATGTCGTCTGCATCAGAGGAGTATTGGAGTGTTTTCCTGTGATTGCCGTCGTAACATCAGGTGAGCTTTCATCAACCTAACTAATGTTACTAAAGTAGCCAATTTACTGCTGTTCTCCACTAACTCACAGAACGAGTTTACTTCTTAAAGAGTGGAACGAGCAATATATTAATATAGTACTGCTTGCTTATAAATATTAAAAATGTGGTAACACTTTACAGTAAGGTTCATTAGTTAACATTAACGTTAGTTAAAAACATTAGTAAGTATGAACAATACTTCTACAGCATTTATTAATCTTAATGTTAATTTCAGCATTTACTAATGCATTATTCAAATAACAAGTTGTGTTTGTTAACATTAGTTAATGCACTGTAAACTAATATGAATAAACAACAACTGTATTTTCATTAACTAACATTAACCAAGATTAATAAATAGTGTAATAAATGCATTGTTCATTGTTTGTTCATGTTAGTTAATACATTAACTATTAGGGGCTTGACCAGTTTCATCTGTCTGTAAATAGACACATGAACACATTCATACATAACTCATTTATTATTGTTTCACATTAGAGGAGCAAATGAATAAACACATTCATAAATTCATAAATGATGCACTCCCCTCCCTCCACACACAGCTGTCATAGGACACGAGACACATAAACGAGCCAAAATGCTTTACATTTCTTGAAATAATAATTTCTGAACATTAAACATCGATTGTCAGTCTTTATTCACCTGCTTCTTGTGGCTTCTCATTAAAACTCATAAAAGTAAATGGTGTAAATTGCATCGCTAATGTCATAGAATAGCATAGTTTAATAATAGCGGGGCACATTGTAACGCAGTGTTATAACGTTCCCCATCTGTGCAACTGGGTTAGTGTCTTCTGCTAGTTAGCGAAGCATTACAAAACTATCTAAACTGATAAATAACAGATTGGAGATTAAAATAATAGCAGATTTGTCTAATTTTAAATGAATACTAAAAACTGAGATGACAAAATTTACTTCAGCCAGAAATTTACTTCTACTTTGGTAGAATAAATATTCAGTGACATCTTCAAAAGATTTTTTTTTCAATTTTGGCACACTTTATTCTCTATATAGTGCTGATATGGCAGCTAGTAAATACTGTAAATTTGGTTATGCTAGCATGTGTGGAGATATTTAAACCATGTGTGTTACAACTAACCCCATGTTAGTTTGTGCCCTGCGCTCCCCTACACATTTTATGACGTTATTCATTCCCTGGGAATCAAACAGGGGCAGCGCTAGGGGTGGGGGCTGAAGCCCTGAATGTTTTTATTACCATGTCTTGTGCGCATAAAGATTGAGTTTTCATGCGCATTAAAATTATTTCTATTAAACCAGCACTTGAACAGCAAAATGCAGCTGCTTCAGGTATCTTTAACTTACTGTAGCCTATAAATTCATAATACCGATATCCCCATCTGACAAAATTAGATTACTGTTACTGTATAGCAACAAATATATTTTTAATCATGGTATTATAAGCACAGATTTTCTAGGACACACACACATTTAGAATGACTAGAAAATATGAACAGATTGATTAGCATTTAGCATGGTCTGTGGCAGACTTTACTAAGTGTCAGGGCAACAAAATACAATAAACAAGAAATTAATATTAAGTGATTTAAATCGTGAAGAAAATATTGTCTTTTTGCTCTATTTCGCAAAAACGGTTCTAAACAAAGCCCTGTTGTGCGTCTCTGCACACAACAGTGTTTCATTACGGAAAGAATTTACCTTTTTTGAATGCCTTGAATCAGTGATTCGTTGATCCATTCATAAAACCAGTTTCTTCATTCCTGAATGAATCAGCAGTTTTTAATGAATTGATTGAATACATGACTCAATGGCTCAGTCATTAAGACAGTGGCTTGCTGCCACCTACTGGTAATTTTAGTCTCATTTTTAATATCATTCTATTTTTTTTTCTATCATTACATATTTTTGTGTTCAAATTTTTTGTTTATATTTAAAACATTAATTTCATAATATTATTTATGCAATTTGTAAGTGCAAATTATAATTAATTATACTTGTCGCTTTAAAAAAAATTAAGCCACTTAGCCAATGTAACTTTTCAGCATAGCCTGTTTTATTTGACTTGTATCCCGTGTATTCTGATACATAAATTAATGTCTCTGGGCTAAGCCCCGGATATCCACTCACCCTAGAACCGCCCCTGGAATCAAACCCATTAATTCAGCATTCTAGTACTTTGCTCTACTGATTGAGAATGCATTGTAAAAAATGGAGCTTTAATAATTTGAATGTGATGGATTATCAACTAATTATGTACCTTCCCTTGTAGGTGCATTCAGATGTAGTATATAACGTTTTTATTAACATCAAAGTGCATACAGCACCAAGTTTGACAGTTGAGGCAAATTCTGTAAACACTGCTTTAAAAAAAATAATGCTTTTTTTTTTCTTGTGCTTGCAGGTTCATTCAGACAGTCAATCTTTGTGGCACCAAATTCTTTGAAAGTCACAGATCAGCTGGAATTCTGGAAAGAGGGTGCAAAGAAAAGGATCAGCCTTGAATCATCCTGCTGTTTCTCATCGGAGAGCTTGTCAACTTTGACGGTCAAAATGACTGAAATTTAACACAACACAAACTCATTTTTACTGTATTATTTCATTTTATTAACACTACCAGTCAAAAGGTTTTGAACAGTAAGGTTTTTAATGTTTTTAAAGAAGTCTCTTCTGCTCACCAAGCCTGCATTTATTTGATCCAAAGTACAGCAAAAATTTATTAAGTTCAGAAGAACAGCATTTATCTGAAATAGAAATCTTTTGTAATTAATGTCTTTATCTTCAATTTAAAGTATCCTTGTTAAATAAAAGTAGTAACTTCTATACCCCCGCCCCCTCAAAAAAAAAAAAAAAATTAATCCAAGCTTTTGAATGGTATAGTGTATAATGTTACAAAATCTTTTTATTTCAGATAAATGTTGATCTTTGGATCTTTCTATTCATCAAAGAATCCTGAAAAAATGTACTCAACTGTTTTAAATATTTATGATGATAATAATAATAATAATAATAATAATAATAATAATAATAAATGTTTATCAGCATATCTAATCCAAAATGCCGCTGCAAGATTAATCTTTAATGAACCGAAAAGATCGCACGTCACACCTCTGTTCATCAATTTGCACTGGCTACCTATAGCTGTTCGCATAAAATTCAAGGCATTAATGTTTGCCTACAAAACCACCTCTGGCTCTGCACCCCTTTACCTAAATTCAGTACTTCAGATCTATGTACCTTCTAGAAGCTTGCGTTCTGCAAGTGAACGACCCATTATTGTGCCATCCCAAAAAGGCACAAAATCACTTTCACAGACTTTTTCATTAAGTGTTCCCACCTGGTGGAAATGACCTGCCTAATCCTAACTAAGCAGCTGAGTCCTTAGCCATCTTGAAGAAATAGCTAAAAACACATCTCTTCCACTTTATTTTAATCTTCCAACCTCTATCACTCTCTATTCTAATTCTATTTTATCTATCTGTCATCTTTTTTATTTAAAATAATTTTTCTTTAAAAACTAACACTAGCTTTTTATATTCTATCTACTTAAAAAAATCTGTATTCTATCTACTTGTTTTCTTAAAAAAAAAAAAAAAAACCTTGCTATGTGTACTGCGTTAGGCTAACCGAGACTTGTCATATGGCTTGCATGTTGTTGCTCTTTTGTTGGTTTTGATTGCTTCTATTGTCCTCTTTTGTAAGTCGCTTTGGATAAAAGCGTCTGCTAAATAAATAAATGTAAATATATTAGAATGATTTCTGAAGGATCATGTGACACTGAAGACTGGAGTAATGATGCTGAAAATTTAGCTTTGATCACAGAAATAAATTATATTTTAAATATATTCAAATAGAAAGCTGTTATTTTAAATAGTAAACATATTTCACAGTATTACTGCTTTTGCTGTATTTTGGATCAAATAAATGCAGGCTTGGTGAGCAGAAGAGAATTCTTTAAAAACATCAAAAATCTTACTGTTCAAAAACTTTTGACTGTTAGTGTACTTACTTGTTTTTGCTTTTCAATATGTGTATGTTTTGCCATGATACAAAGTGCCCAGGGGACTGTGGTGATGCCCTTTTTTCAGCTAGTTCATCCTAGAGATCAAGACTTGTAATTTGTACTTTTAAAAAGAAAATGTTCAACAATTAAAAAGAATATTATCAGAACTAATGCTCATGAGTTATTGTGATTTTTATGGAGTGGTAAAAATCATGTATTACAGTGCTGTATCACAATTTGATTGTTTTTTACAGGTAAAAAATGTTTAAACTACATGAAAATAAACACTACAGCACTGATACTGTAAATGAAAATACGGTAATAATACTGTAAATTAAAATACGGTAATGATACTGTAAATGAAAATACAGTAATAATACTGTAAATGTAAATACAGTAATGATACTGTAAATGTAAATACGGTAACAATACTGTAAATGAAAATACAGTAATAATACTGTAAATGAAAATACAGTAAAGCCATTATTATACTGTAAATGCAATTACAGTAATAATACTGTAACCATTTTTACAGTATTTTACTGGCATCCAGCTGCCAGTAAGTTACTGTAAAATTTACAGTAATCTTTTTACAGTGTACCACAATGTGAACAAATTAAATATGCACCTATTTATACAGTCAAATATGGATGAAGTGAACATTTTGGAGGAGTTTGAGGTCTCTGGGATCTGTATCGTATTCAATATCTGGTTCTTCTGCAGTGGCACATCAGTATTCCACAATACTATAAACCCTCCTAGTTAGACCGTTTGATCTCTCAAATATGTCAGAAATGTTTCCATACTCCCCTGTGATGGCAGCAGCACCAGCGGGACCTAATCCTATAAGATATGGAATTAAATTGAAAAGCACAAGGAGGTGAAAAGCTGCTTTCTGTAAAGAAGGAATGGAAAGGGGGGAACGAACCAAGTGATTGAAGGGGTGCTTCTCCTGTGGAGAGCAGGGGATGCACATTGTGGAGAAGAGTCCCGCAACAGAGATGCTCTAGAAAGTGTACTGATGATTGAAAAGGTTTGGGTGTGGGGCTTATGTCACGGCTGTCAAGTCCATGTAATGTTGACAGGACGGGGCCTTTTTGCCTCTTTTTCCCCTCTCCTCCCCCCACCCCATGCTTGACAGCGCAGCGTGCAGAGTGTGGGAAAGGGCGGCCCAGGCACGCGCCAGATAAGATCACACAACAAACTGCCGGGGCCTCTCCAGGGAGTGCCGCGCATGCTTTCAGAGGCAAACAGGCTCCCGCTGGCACGTAGAGAGGGCCCCCCAGAGCCTGGACACACACGCACATACACTGGCTCGCTGTTGTAGGGGCCCTTGAGAAGAGGGATGAGTATGTCATCTCTCATTTCCCGTCCACTCACCCTCCGTTTCCCCCCTTCTCAGTGTGAGTCATTTTGGTTAGCAAGTCCAAGCATTTTTCATTCACTGTTTATCTTTGAATGGTTCTTTTGACTGTGTTGTTCTGTTTGTTGCCATTCGTGGACCTCTCATCCGACTTCCTGTCCTGATCTATTCAAATTGGTTTCCTTTTCTTTTTACGCTCTTCAACTTCTCTTTTTTTAACAGAACTTCAAGAATGGTTAAAAAAAAAAAGTCATGCCCAAGCCTGTGGTACATAAAGACCTTTTTAATGCTTACTTGCTAAATACTTGGCATCTGAATACTATTCACAGAGATTGTTTGCGGCAACAGTTTTTGGTTTGGAAGAAAAAAAAAAAATTCTCCATAGGCATATTGATTTTTAAACATAACTTAACCTTTAACGGCAGACCTACCTTGAGCTCCAAGATAGTTAATTGATAGAACATGCTTCTGTTATCAGTATTTATTATTTGCACTTAATTTTATGAAAACTGTTTTTATCAGTGTAATTCCTTGTGGGAAACTACACTACCCATGATCCTGCAGAGAAATATCCATCCAATCAGAGAAATGCAGCAAGCAAATTTTGCCAGATTGCCAATTTTTTGGCCAACCCGCTCCCATTAACTACTACACACACAAATTTCTATACATCTGAATATTTTGCAATAACCTTAAAATATATTGTTTCTATACTTATAATAGACAACTAAAAATCAGTGCATTTTTAATTGTTTTTTAATTAATTCACATAATTCACAAATCTTTAGGCCTGTAGTTAATTCCCTCCAAATGTATGTTGCTTCAAATCACAGTTTGTAACGTTGTGATTCACCTTGGAGCTGATTTGTTTGGTTCTTGTCTTAGAACACTAAAAAAGAAAAAAAAAACATTGTGGTGTACAAGGTAAGGGAAAATGCTGGCTATTTAAAATTGAAGTACTGAAGTATATAAGTAGAAAAAGTAGAACAGTAGATATTTCAGTGTGAATGTCCAGTGTAACTTAACAAATGTTTATATGTGCTCTGTGAAGCAGAGAAGCAGCTCACTGGGTTTTGGAACAGAACTATATTAAAGGATTCACTGTTATTATAGTATGATGTGTAAACTTGACGGAGGGAGAAATCAATCCATCTGCCCGTAGTATTCTTCCATCTCTTCTCATCCACAGTCTCACAACTCATATATTTTCACCCTTTCTATCAAGCTATGTGTTGTGTTACGCTGCCTCACCATCCTCCTCAAAACACGAGCAACACAGTTACTGCTACTTTTTACAAAGCTATTTAGTCTGATTTATGTAATTCATATTTATGCAGTTTGTAAATGCTACTGAGAATGTTTTTAGGCATCTGTTTGAGAAGCAGCCATAAAATGTGCGTGTTGGTGAACGTTTCCCTGGTGTCTTCTTTGTGAATGTCTAAATACTCCTCCAAAACAGAATTAGGAGGCAGAGGTCAAGAGAGATGCTCTTATCCCAGAGCTACACGCTCTCTTTCTCCCTCTCTTTTTCACACAGACAAGGAGCTCACTCATACAAAGGAAGTTTGAGAAGCTATTCTCCCAGGTACCTTCTCCTTATGGCAAACACTGCACACCCACACACACGCCTACTTGTGAAGATACACACAGGCCAAAACACACAGACTGACAGGCACATATACAAGGACTTACGTATTATCGAATATGAAAACTTATTCAGGGCACACACAATTTGAGCATTCACATGCTTGATTCTTGCCGGCATGTCAGAATAGATTTCCTTCCCTTTAACTAAATATTTACATAGGTTTGGACAGGGGTCAGATTGGCGAAAACAAAACAGCCAATTCTTTCCTGTGAAGACAGCAGCCCACATAGCAAGATCTTTAAGGTAACTGTATGTATGTATATATATATATGTTTTTCAGTAAAATATCTAAACTGAAATCAATAAAAAAAATATCTAAAAATATCTATTTTTAATTCAAAACCCATTTACTTGAGATAAAAAATCACATAAGATATTAATGGCCAGATTTACTAAACAGGGCAAATTAGCGTTAGAGCGCAATTCCAGCCAGATCATTTCCATAATGAGCAGTGGAATCTACCAAGAGCAGAGCAAATTACTGCCTGCTTTAAGATGTGCTTTTTTGGGGAGTTAAATAATGGCGCAAATACCAGTAATTTGACGTGTGCAAACGTTAGTAAATCGCATTTCGTGATTCATTTTAATACTCTCCTCCCATAAATCTTGCGTCTGAAAGTGAAACTCCTATAAATGCATATTCAATAAGGTCAGGCGCAAAAATAACTGTGTTCACGCCTTTCCAGCGCTAATTATTCACTGCGTGTCTTTAGTAAATCCTGACTACTATAGGAATATTTTTGGTACCAGTGACTTTCATAGTATAAATAGCTGAAACATTCATTAAAATATCTTCTTTTGTGTTCCACAGAATAAGAAATCCGAGATGAGGGCGAGTAATTAATAACAGAATGTTTGTTTCTGTTATTAAGACAACAAACAAAACTGTAGGCACAAATAGTAGAATGATTTAATGAACTAACAACAATAAATAAGGCCGACTGTCACAGCGAGGCTTGGTTTGAGAAACGTGGGGTCACTATAAGGTCTGCTCTAATGGGTGATCCTGTGCAGGGTAATTGGGGCCCTGCAGATCAAACGGGAACCTTCATTAGCAGAACTCAAGGGGCCACTAATCCACCATGTTCACACACACCGGGAAAACAGAACGGATGGGGTTGATGAGGGTGTAAGTGTGCGGAGGGGGTGAATCGCCTGGCGCCCATTTCGACGAGCAAAACATCTCACCCATAGATCAAAGACCCTCAAAATCTCTGAGCCATCCTGGGAGAATGAGTAGAAGAAAAGCAGGGAAAGCTAGTGCTTCTTGTGACTGGCACAGGGTAATCCACCTTGTGCTTAGGTGAGTTGGGGACTTATAGCTAGTAAATTCATACTCATACTCTAATAGTACTGTAATGCTGAAGGTTTGTTTCCTCACTCATGCTCTTTGATCCTAAAGGAGACAGAAGCCAAAGTCGCAATGGAGAGTGTGATGACAGGAGGTCTGACTCCAAAAGCGGCTCCTAATTATCCCAGAAGTTACTGTGTCAGAGGTAAGAAAGAGCTACAGCCCCTTCCTCTGTTTCCTGCCTTTGTTGCTGTTTTGGGGCACACGGAATTAGCACCAAGCTGATTTCCAACCCTCTTTTATGTTTTTCTCCCAGGACCAGGCTTGCCCGGTCATCTGGAGATGTTTTCATCTTGACCCTGACCAGGGGGAGAAGAGGAAGGTTCAGGAGGCTCGCTTAATTGCCAATTTGTGATTCAGTTGAGCCCCATTGCAGACGGGCACTCAAGTAAGAAATGATTTGGCCCCCTTTCATCAGCCGCCCCACCCTGCCACCCGCCCAACTTTTTTACTCCCTTCCTGCTTGGGTGTCTCTTTCCAGTTTCTCTTTTTCCCCCTCTTGTCTTCTCCTAACCCGTGTTTTAAATCAAAGCTAATGGGTGGTCTGTCATCTGCGAAGGCAGTTTTTGGTTTCCCAAGCCCTGCTTTTCCGTGCTGAGATTCTAATTGCCAAGAGGGTGACCTCCTCGTTCTTTTAAAATCACACCATGCAGAACGTTTATTTAGGAGGCACAGGGGAGAGAAAGAGGCAGGGCCACGTGGCCTTGGCCGCCACTTCAAAGCCTGGTCATAGAGAGGCGGAGGGAAGAGTCTATGTACAAAGATTGCTTGGGAGAAACCGAAAAAAGCACAACAGTGGCATGACAAGATCAGCAATTCCGCTCCAGCTCACCGCTTTGTCACCAAAAGCACATCATTTTTGTAGATTTATTGAAGATTCTGTCAAAAAGTGAGCAAGTGTTCTTAATGATAGTGCCAGACAGCCACCTGCTTCATGCACTTTCACAGTCACAGTGGAGTGAAGACCTCCTTGATGTTCATCCTAGATGAGTCTAACAGATGGAGAGGGGGAAACGGCACAGGATGTTGTACTCACTGATCAATTGTCAAAAGTGGGCGTTGCGTGACTCATTTTCGTCAGACATGAATATTTTGGTCTGGATAGAAATTAAATTGTACAATCTCAGTATCTGATGTTATAAGTACAGTGCTGTTCAAAAGTTTGGGTCGGTAAGGTTTGTTGATGTATTTTTGAAAGAAATCTTTTATGCTCACTGAGACTGCCTGAATTTTTTACAATTTAAAATAACTTTTTTTTTTTTTTAATATACTTTAAATGTAAAATATTCATGTGATACCAAAGCTGAATTTTTAGCAGCCATTACTCCAGTCTTCAGTGTCACATGATCTTTCAGTAATCATTAGGCTACGATACGTTGATTTGATGCTTGAAAAACATTTCTTACTATTATCGACATTGAATACAGTTGTGTTGCTTAATTTTTTTTTTTTTTTTTTGTGGAAAACATGTTGGATTTTTATTTATTTATTTATTTATTTATTTATTTATTTATTTATATCATTTTTTCAGAATTCTTTGATGAATATAAAGTTGAAAAGGACATTCATTTGAAACAGAAATCATTTTCTTACATTGTTTTTACTGTCACTTTTAAACAATTAATTGCATTTCCCCTGAATAAATGTATTTCTAAAAATCTCACTGACCCCAAACTTTTTATCTGCCAAAGATCATGGAAGCAGTCTACTTGACTATTGCAGACTTTCCGTTTACATGCAAGTACATCCAAGTTCACTGTCAATCAGACTAAAGTAATTACTCTATTCTGACACTCTAGTCTGACTGAAATCATACCAGTACGGACCAACAGATCTAGATAATGTGATTGTATTTTGTCTTCATCCAGCATGTTTACACATTAATTGGGCTACAATCGACTTAGGTGTAGTACTCTTTCTATGAAAGTCATTGACTCAGGTATTGAATAATTGAAATATCAATACAGTTTCTGTCATATTTCTGACAGATAGATGAAGACTGTACACAAACATCCAACTTGGTACATAACTGTGTATTCTTAATTTGTCCAGTCTAATGTTGAGTTCATGACATTTTGCTGAGTGTCATTAGAAAGTCATTTACTACATTTAAACACACTTCCTCTCAGTACAAATAAACAACACAGCTATAGTTTCCCTCCTCCACACTAGACTGTCTCTTTCCACTTCAGCAGGTCTAAAAATACGCACACAGACACGCCTGCACACACTTGTACACTCACCCTGGACGAGAGAGGGTTAAGAGCACAACGTGGGTCACACACACACACCCCTCCCTCTGTATCTCCACACCGGTGTGAGTGCCAAGGGCGGAACACCACCCCTCCAAACACACACACACACACACACACACACACACATACCCTTGCCACCCCCCTTCCCTCTCTCCTCTCCTCCGCCAGGCTGTGCTTCTGACGCTCAGCACTGGATCAGGCCCCACCGGCCACAGGCTGTGGAATGTGTGAGAGCCATGTGTCAAATCCCCAGACTGTGGGAAAGTGCTGCTCTCTGCTGAACTCTCCCCCCTCCTCCCTCCTTCGCTCTCTCTCTCCCTCGCTTTCTCCTCTGGCACTCTCCCGGCGACCGCCCTGCCCCACGTCGGCCGCACACAGGAAATGGAGGGGGCTGCCAAAAGCGCGTCGCCTGGAACTATGACTTCCGAAGAACGTTTTCACGCCAATAACCCCCCTCCTCATCCCTACCCTCCTCCTCTCTTCTCTCCCACCCTCCTACTCAGTCTTCTTGATGAGGACATGAACCAGGCCTAAGGAGTAGAGCTGTGTTTCTTTATCACTTTTTTGTTGCACACAGTGCAGTGTATTCATGTATTGTATGCGGGTAAAAAATAAATAAAAGAGTTAAATCTTTTTTAGCACCAGGATTTTGGTTTGTTAACTTGCTCTAGCTATCTATCTATCTATCTATCTATCTATCTATCTATCTATCTATCTATCTATCACTTAAAAATAAAATCTTTTATTAGCCCCATCAATCAATTGATCGAACTATCTTTTATTTATTTATTTACACTCTAAAAAATGCTGGGTTAAATACAACCCAGCACTGGGTAAAATATGGACGAACACAGCAGTTGGGTTACTGCTCAGAAGGTTGGGTTAAACATTTAACCCAACTGTTGGTTGAAAACAACCCAGCATGTGTTCTGTCCAATATTTACCCAGCACTGGGTTGTATTTAACCCAGCATTTTACTTACTTACTTATTTCCACTGTCTTACTTACTTATTGCACTGTCCATGGAGCGGACCTGACTAACATTTCACTGCTGGTTATACTCTGTATAACTATGTATGTGACAAATAAAAATCTTGAATCTTGAATCTTGAATCTTGAAATCTCCAGTATTTTTTTACATAACAGGGTTTTGATATGTTTGTTTGTTTGTCTGTTTGTTATTTTACTATAAAAGCAGACTTTTTATAAAACATCATTTCAATCTTATACTCACAACAGGGTCTTGATCTGTGTTTTTTTGTTTGTTTCTTTTGTTTATTGTTTGTTTGTAAAAGCAAATTTTATAAAACATATATGTGACCCTGGACTACAAAACCAGTCTTAAGTGTCAGTTTTTCAAAACTGAGATTTATACATCATCTGAAAGCTGAATAAATAAGATTTCCATTGATGTATGGTTTGTTATGATAGGACAATATTTGGCCGAGATACAACTATTTGAAAATCTGGAATCTGAGGGTGCAAAAAAATCAAAATATTGAGAAAATCGCCTTTAAAGTTGTCCAAATGAAGTTCTTAGCAATGCATATTACTAATCAAAAGTGAAGTTTTGATATATTTACGGTAAGAAATTTACAAAATATCTTCATGGAACATGATCTTTACTAATTATTTTTGGCATAAAAGAAAAATCAATAATTTTGACTCATACAATGTATTTTTGGCTATTGCTACAAATATACCCCAGCGACTTAAGACTGGTTTTGTGGTCCAAGGTCACATATTTGATGTGTGGTATTTGATTCAATCGAACTGATTGATTGATTGATTGATTGATTGATTGATTGATTGATTGATTGATTTTAATACTATAAGAGCAAGTTTTTTTGTTTGTTTTTTAATTATGGTTGATTTGTGGTATTTGAAAGATGTTATATGTATCAGTTTTCTGATATATTAGTCACCTAAACAGAATCATAGAGACTTAAAATAATAAACAAGTGATAAAAAAATCAAATAGAAATTGTTTATCTGCAGTTGATCTGTAACTAATTTTAAGTTTATCTGGTGTAGAAAGTACACACGGGGTACAGAGCAATGTACAGTGTCATTTAAACAGAGTTTGTAATACATAAAATTTAAACACTGTTTATAGATAGAACAGATGATGAAATGTGCAAAGATCTTGTCACAGAAACCTGACTTGGACAACATGTCACATATGTGAGAGTAGGGCTTTGTTTCCAGGTCACTTGTCCACAGAACCGCTGACAAACATAGCAAATGAACAAGCAGACTGTTTCCTTATCTAGAAAGCTTTCTAAAAATACCACTGTACACCTGCCATGAACCAGCCAAACACCCCATAAACTATGCCTTACAAATACTCACACACAAGCTAATGATATCAACAGCCGCTGTTCATGACTCCTAATGATTCTTCCAGTATGTGTGTGTGGAGAGCAGAGGTCAAAAGTAAAGGGGCCAGCTGATCCTGCTCACTTGGTGACAAACAAAAACAAGTGCAAGTGGCAGCATTCACTCAAAAACGTTGTTAACTGCTATCTTTGACAGCTCACTCATGGCATTTCTAAGCTTTCTCAAAGCCTATAGGCTCAGTAGTGAATGAACAGAGGTGCATGAGTCTTGTCAATTTTGGGGAGACAGCCGTGACAGTGAAGTGTTCTGGATAGCATCCACCTTCCTGTTTGGCAGTGTGGCATTTCAAAGGCTGCTGAATTGGCACAATAAGAATCAGTTCTCTGTGTAATGTTTGAACACAGTCACAGCAGTCTAACGTCAGTCACTGGACCTAGAATTCTCACTGGTTACTCCAACACCACTCCCTACCGTGGGAAAAACTCGGACACTCTATCTACCTCTGTTTATTTTATGGGCCAGTGCCACCTGCCACAGTTAACTTAAAATAGGCTTTTCAACAGTAGACACTCAATCTGTGCGCTCTGTTTATTTGATCAGATTCTGATAGATTTGCCCAAGCATGCTAAAATATAACTAATGGTCTCAAAGTCAGCTGAGTAAACATAGTTCATGAGGCACTGCATCGGAATTTTTGAATATGAATAGTAACATAAAAGTCATAAAATTAAATTAAAAACAAAAAATTAATCAGTTATAATGTAACTGAATTAACATGTTAAATTGACATTCCCGTTGTTTTTTCTAAAAAAAAAATTCATCCCAAACCAGCATATAAAAGCTGATCCCACTCTCATCCACCATCAACTCCACTCGGACATTCATACTAAGCCTAATATACAAGGATTATGCTTTAGAAAATCATGTTAAAGATTAGTTGACTATACTTGGATGAGCACAGAGTCCAACTGAAGATGATCTCCATGTTGGAGGTCTGTCTGCAGGGTGGTAGTATTTGAAGGGGAATTTGTGATCCAACTGGGAACAGCTGTACTGTCCTCAAGAACATACAATACAAATGTCCCTAATACTTTCTGCCTTTTTGCAGCAAAGCCACTAAATGTAGACCTGGTGCGGCATGTGGAAACCAAGTATCTTCTATACAAACAACTGACACACAAGATGTGTTTGGCAAACAAGATGTTTTGAATATTCTGTAAAGATGTTTTTTGAATTGTTTTGTTTTTAAGTTATGGCCACAATAATTTAATACTTATATGGTATATATATATCAAACTGGTTTGATGTAAAGAGATTACCATTTAGATTAATCTGTTTATTCGATTAAATAATATTAATGCAACTGCTCATATTTTTCAATCATGACAACTGTTTAAATGGTTTTAGCATGTTAACAGATATGACAATGTTAATGTTTTTGGTCCTGGTGGATTAGATCTGCTAAGCACGCAGGTGTGGACATGCCAGTAGATAAACAGGCATGCTGCTGTGAGCATGTAAGATAGTGCTGCTGCTGTATGAATAGGCATTCAAATCTAGACAGGTGGAGCTGGGGGAGGTGGAGGGTTTCAGAAGAATTCCAGCTTACAGCAAACACTGAACCAGACTATTTAAATGTTGAGAAAGAAATTTTATTAAAGGGTTAGTTCACCCAAAAATGAAAACTAGCCTGTGTTTTACTTACCCCCGAGGCATCCTAGGTGTATATGACTTTCTTCTTTCAGACGAATCCAATCGGAGTTATATTAAAAACTGTCCTGACCCCTCCAAGCCTTACAATGGGGGTAAGCGGGTGCTTTTTTGTCAACAGTCCAGAAGACGTGAAATAAAGTGCGTGCATCCGTAATAAAACGTGCCTCACACGGCTCCAGGGGGTGAATAAAGGCCTCCTGTAGCAAATCCATGTGTTTTTGTAAGAAAAATATCCATATTTCAAACGTAATAAACACTTTTTTCCTCACTTCCGCTGACTGTCGTACGAAGAAGCCGTTCCGGTGGACAGAAAGAAAGTCATATACACCTAGGATGCTTTGAGGGTGAGTAAAACAGGCTAATTTTCATTTTTGGGTGAACTAACCCTTTAACTGCAGAGTCAGCAGAGGCCAATAACTTGCTCTGTGTAGTGAATAATGTTTGTTAGCAGATTGTGTGTAAAGGACCAATCGGACTGTGCCATCTAGAGTTTCATGACTGAACTAGATGTTAACTGGAAAATAATGCAATGAAAAAAAAACAGTGTAACTGCCCCTGTTTTAACCCTAACCCTATCTTGGTCCTGATTACCTGTAGTTAACCTCCACTCTAAACTGCCATCTGCTGTGCTGAGCCAGTGCCAGTGAGAGAGCGAGCGAATGCAGAGATGGTGAAGGGGTAACTTTGGGGCAGGCTGAGCACAGCATGAACCCTCTCCTTGCGCCCGGGAAGTTGAATAACCACCATATGCCCCACATTGGTCTGGCATTCTCCCATCAACTCTGGCCTCAGAGCGGTATGCCAGCTTTCAGCCACTTTTCCCACACTCTACCCCAGGAGAAAGGCCATTGGGCTTTCCCATAGGTCGTCCGCCTGGTCTGCCACTAGCCACCTCCTCACCCCCAGCCTCCTGGCGTAATCCTCCTTGGCACCCACGACCAGGCTCAATTCAATCACAATGACTGGCTCACAAAAAAGGCCAGGCTGGGCCGGAGACATGGGACCGGGCGCCTGTGTATTGAACCCTCTGTGGCCCAAATGCTTGCGTCCGTCATACAATGGCTGAAAAAAGGAGGAATGAAACGCTTGTCTGTCGCCGTCAGCCTTCAGTTGGTGAGACCTGCTGAGGATACAATGTGAGAGTGAGCGTGTGTATGTGTGTATCAGCATGCTGACAGCTTTTCTGAAGCGGTGTGTCATCCGTGAGGAGACACGCTGGCGGAGCACGAGCTTGCCCCCGCTTTCACACACATCTTCCCTCAGGATGGTAGTTGTAAAAGTGCCACCTTTAACTGCACAGTAACAGCAGTATATAATTGATGAGTAAATGGAATAGAATGATTCTTATGTTTTGTCTAGAACATCTAGATTGATTCAAGCTTGATTACATCATATCCTATCCAACATTATATCCGATCTAAATCATATATAGACTATAGTAACAGTAATTAAATTATTAAACAACATTTTTAAGTATGTTATTTTATTTATTTTTATGTAATTATAATTTTGGGAGTGTAATTGAGAGGGAGTGTAATTGAGCTTTTTTTTTTTTTTTGACAGAATTCAAGCTTGGAAGATTAATTAAATCAATCTTGATTGAAAATATAAAAACTATTTTCAATCAAGAGTCATTTTCTCTTTAATTTTCTTTTGTAAACTATTGTTTAAAAGTTTGAGGTTAAGAAGAATGTTTTTGAAAGAATTCTCTTATGCTCATCAAGGCTGCTTTTTATTAATAATGGATATATTAAAATAATAAATAATTTTTAATGTTTTAAAAATATTTCAAAACGTAATTTATTCCTGTAATGGCAAAGCTGAAGTTCAAAAGAACAACATTTCTTTACATTTTTTTTTTTTTTTTTTTTTTGTAATAATGTAACTATTTCTGTAATGTTTGACCAGTTTAATGTGTGCTGAAAATTAATTTATTATTTACTTACTTTCTATTAATTAAATAATTGTTAATTTAATTAATTAATTGATTGATTACTAAATTAAAATATTAATTAATTTATTATTTAATTATCATAATTATAATTAAATATTATTTTCTTTCCTAAAACAAACAAAAAAAACATTAATTTTGAATAGTTTTCATTTTTATAATAGCTTGTTTGTGATGATAACTTGCAAAGCATGTGTTACAGCGAAGAGCAAAATGCTGATACAAACTCATCTCATGAGAGAGGGATGTTTATCCTGGTATGATTGTCATGAGTAGTTTACAACCAATTTAACAATCACGTTTGTCAGTAAAGACAATCACGGAGATTACTGTCTATAATTACCAGTTCCTCAAAACATCCTGTCTTAAATGGACATATCACACACACCTACATGTTCAGTGCAGAGTTTATATGAAACCATACGAAAATGCAGTATTATAGAGCAACTGAGATACCATTTCAGCTTGACCTTTCAGTTCAGTTCATCTGTGTTGTTATTGTTTCTGACGACTCTGAATATCATAGCATTGTCTAACAGATCACCCGTACAAATATGAGGAAACAGCATACTGTATATCAGGTGCAGTGGGCCAGTATGTGTGGGACCAGTGGGAGTGGCAAGGCGCCAGGCTGCCCTTATCAGCCCCTACGGCCCAGTCACCACTCCCGAGAGGGAGCGAGGAGTCCCTTTGTTGTTTTCTCTGATCTACGACTGGCCTTTATGGCATGCTCTAGATCACTATCACTGTGGGAAAGACAGAAAGAAGGCCCAGGGAGGGTGTGCGTGTGTGTTTATGTGTGTGATCAACTGAACAACCTCTGCCTTTGACTCTCCGACAACTATCGTAGGGCCTGCTGCCGCTGATATTGCTCATAAAGAAGCTCCCAGCCAGCTGCAGGGACGCAGGTGGATGATAAGAGTGAACTTTGACCTCTTGGTTCAGCAGTCACACTAACAACACAGACATCAATGAAGTCATGAGGTATGTCGAGCCATTATAGGCAATATATGTCAGAGGCAAGCGAAACTATGTTTATCTTGTCATCTGGACTGTGAACATCATATGATATTAAAGGGGACCTATTATGCAAAAATCACTTTTATAAGCTGTTTGAACACAGTTGTGTGGCCGCAGTGTGTGAAAACAACCAGCCTATAATGTTAAAAATCCACCAACTCATTATTTGATAAAACCAATAAATCATGAACACTCTCTCCAAATGAGCTGTTTCAGATTCTCCCTCTGTGCACGTAACTGAGGGGAAAAAGTCCCGCCCATTTGTGATGCTCTCTGCCCTATTAGCATAAACACAGCCCTGAGTGAGAAGCTGCGGTCCGCCATTATTGGAGTTATATACACTGTCAGAGCCAAAGAGGCTTTATATGTGTTGTGTTTTGGGATGCACTAATGAACACAGGAGTCGCCATAACCTCCCCTCATCTGAGCCTAGGACACTGTGGTTAAATTTCATTTTCAAAGGAAATATCCCGGAAAAAATTAGTATGTCCCCAATATGTTTAGGAATTAATACCAACGCTTCGTGCACGAACGTCAGCTCCAGACAAAGTAAGTATCACGCGTTTGTTTTCCAAATTGCCTTCCTGAAAGAGCCTCTTGGCACTCTTTAAGGCTTATTGCTAAAGCTATCATTGTCTCTCAGTCTCTGTGTGTTTTCGCTGATGCCTTCAAGTGCTGCCAGAATGATCGTGAATAGGAATGTGGTAGTTAAAAGTTGCGTATGAAAGCAATGTGAGTTGATCGCTTGAAGTTGTCGAGCTCATAATCAGAAGTGGGACTTATAAAGTTTGTGATAGCATGAGACCAGCTATGTTGTTATTTTTATCCCGCCATGCTCCCTGTCTGTGTAATTCGTAAACGCGAATTTATTATGCACAGTATAATCAGATGACTGACTTTGAAACTGAGTATGTTTTCTGTAAAGATAACTTTTACTTTACTTTACTTTACTTTTAGTCATTTAGCAGACGCTTTTATCCGAAGCGACTTACAAATAAGAAAAAGTAACAAACTAAAAGTCAAAACTCTGTAAATACTATATATACACATTTAAGAAAATAAAGAAATTAAAAATGACAAATGCATACAACATTTCAAAAACTAAACATTTAAATGAAAAAAAAGAAAAAAGCTAAAAACAATTTAAAATATTAAAACAACAAAAGGTATGAGTATAATAATGCTTCTAACATAACACTAAGCAAAACACCAAAAAACAACGACGTGAATGTACAGCCACACACATGTACATATACATACATATAAAAATAAATTCAATATATTTCATTTCCATGTATGAAGTACTAAAATAACTAAAATTAATTAAAACTAAAATTAAATACAACTAAAACTTAATAAACAACCAATACAGACATCAACACTGAGCCAAACACACTTGTTTTAAAAACAGCAACAACAACTTACTAACACATAGCAAGAAATGGTTATAAAAACTGAAACAGAAGTGAAACAAGTAGTAGGAATAACAGGCTTGTATTAATAGTGGAATGTTTATTTGCAAATGCTAGCACTGCTAATGCGGAGCTTGAGCTCTTGAAGCTCCGCCCTCTTCTCCAGGAGCAACAGCTCACTCGCATTTAAAGCAACATACTCAAAACAGCGCGTTTTGACTCAAAATTGCCAACAAAATTGACTTTTGTTGGCAATTTTAACAAGCTGTAAAAATTTATCTGTGGGGTATATTGAGCTAAAACTTCACATATACGCTCTGGGGACATCAGAGACTTATTTTACATCTTGTAAAAAGGGGCACAATAGGTCCCCTTTAAGTGCAAATAAATTTGGACACATGATTAGTCACATGAATGAAAGTCTGGCAGGAATAGCATCCGCCTTGTTATATACTTATTAACCTGTGATAATAAAATACATAAATTATCTGTTCATAAATATACTTTAAAGGCATACTTCAATCAAAAATGTAAAATTCTCTTATCATTTACTCACTCTCATGCTGTCCCAGATTTATATGATTTTTCTTATTCAGATGAATACAAAGATATTTTTTTTAAAAATTAGCCATATTTGTGAGTTCATATAGCAAATATGGGACCTCCAAAGTGAATGCTTCCATACAAAAACTCCCAAATTAAGTCTTATTGATAAATGATAGGCATAAGAAAAATATTGAAATTTTAAACTTTTTAACTATACTTTCCTGTCATATGCATGAGTTCGTGCTTGACAAAAACATTTTGAAGCGTAATTTAAACACTTTCTGAAACTCAAATGAGAAGCGATGTCCTCTGTGCTTTCGCATCACTTCTCACGCAACAAAGTGATGGTTAATACAACCCGAATTCCAGAAATTTTGGGACGTTTTTTAAATTTGAATAAAATGAAAACTAAAATACTTTCAAATCACATGAGCCAATATTTTATTCACATTAGATTATTCACATTTTATTCACATAGAACATAGATAACATAAATGTTTAAACTGAGAAATTTTACAATTTTATGCACAAACTGAGCTCATTTCAAATTTGATGCTTACAGGTCTCAAAATAGTTGGGACGGTGGCATGTTTACCATGGTGTAGCATCTCCTCTTCTTTTCAAAACAGTTTGAAGACGTCTGGGCATCGAGGTTATGAGTTTCTGGAGTTTTGGTGTTGGAATTTGGTCCCATTCTTGCCTGATATAGGTCTCCATCTGCTGAAGAGTTTGTGGTTGTCTTTGACATATTTTTTTGTTTAATGATGCGCCAAATGTTCTCTATAGGTGAAAGATCTGGACACGGAATCCACTGGGCACGGCGGATTGTGTTTACCGACAGTGGTTTCTGGAAATATTCCTGGGCCCATTTAGTAATGTCAATGACAGAATCATGCCGATGAGTGATGCAGTGTCGTCTGAGGGCCCGAAGACCACGGACATCCAACAAAGGTCTTTGGCCTTGCCCTTACACACAGAGATTGCTCCAGTTTCTCCGAATCTTTTGACGATGTTATGCACTGTAGATGATGAGATTTGCAAAACCTTTGCAATTTGACGTTGAGGAGCATTGTTTTTAAAGCATTACACAATCTTTTTACACACTCTTTCACAGATTGGAAAGCCTCTGCCCATCTTTACTTCTGAGAGACTCTGCCTCTCTAAGACATCCCTTTTATAGCTAATCATGTTACAGACCTGATGTCAGTTAACTTACTTAGTTGCTAGATGTTCTCCCAGCTGAATCTTTTCAAAATTTCTTGCTTTTTCAGCTCTTTGTTGCCACCGTGCCAACTTTTTTGAGACCTGTAGCAGGCATCAAATTTTAAATGAGCTTATTTAGTGGATAAAAGTGTAAAATTTCTCTGTTTAAACATTTGTTATGTTCTCTATGCTCTATTGTGAATAAAATGTTGGCTCATGTGATATGAAAATCTTTTAGTTTTCATTTTATTCAAATTTTAAAAAAACATCCCAACATTTCCAGAATTCGTGTTGTAGTTAAAAAAGTTTAAGATATTAGCATTTTTATCACACACACAGCTATCGTTCAAAAGACAATTCTTCAAAAGACAATTTATTAACTCTGTTGAATGGACTACCACTGTGTTCATTTGCCATTCATTTGGTGGTTGAAGCGTCAACTTCAAAGTTCCCAAACAATTGCATTAAATGAACTCACAGAGATGTATTATTTTTCTAAAAATCTGCATTTGTGTTCATCTGAAGAAAGAAAGTCATATACATGAGGGTGAGAAAATGATGAGAGAATTTTCCTTTTTGTGTGGAGTTTACCCCTAACAGCCTTTTCTCCTATTCTGTATTTTTATTGGCTGCTTGAAAATGGGCCATGCAACAAAAATAATAAATTACAACCAATTTTCTCTTCTCTGTGCAGCTGAAAAATAACCGCTAATTTTTTTCTAATTGAATATTGACATAGTTTTGATCCTCCCCTTGACCTTTGACCTCTTAGAATCATCCGTCCCAAAATTCTTTGTGGCCTCCGGGTAATGAAAGCAGAATAATTAGTATCAGATTGATTTTATTTTTGATTTTGCATTGCATTTTAGGAGTTGAAAGCCAATGTGCCCAGACAGGGAGGCTGACCGCTCTCATAAACATGAGCCGTCTGTGGTTGTGAGGTCATCTGGCAATCTGTGGAAGGTTGGGCTGTTAGCTGAGTCATAAATGAGTTCATGCAGGTGCTGTCAGAGAGTGAGGGTAAATCACCCCTCACTCACATGACCTCAGCACCCCACGCACTCAATTAAAGACCTAATGAGTCACCCAGCCTACCAGGTTAGACATGCAATAAATGAATAAGGCTGCACTGGCACCAGTGATGTCACCTGTATTTGAAAATGAAAGGATGGGGACACAAAACCGTCAGGGCACTGGAGACCAAGTATAAGTGAGCTGAACTTTAACCCGCACGGAGTAGCTGGTCTGGAGTCGCAGACAGCCTGGGTTGTTGAAGGTTCTGTTGTGATGTGTTATGGGGAATGACACCTGTGCTCATACAGTTGTTCTTGCTGTATTCAAACTTTTAAATGATACTCAAGGGACGCACGCTGGATGGATGAAAAGAATTTACAATGATGTGTGAGCTGTGAAGAGAGGAACGATCAGAAAATAAAATTTGTCATGTCCAACAGCAATGGAGTACCAACACTTTTATAGGTCTTGCGTGCTCTGAGCAAAAGTTAACCTCAGATGAAGTGAGAGCATAAATTTAGCTCAGGAAAGAGAAGGTTATTACCTTTTCAAGTGTAAATACTAAAATATCTTCATGTGGGAACAAATGTGATGGTAATAATTCACAGGTTAAATTCAATTTGTTAATACATGAGCTAACAATAAATCATTTTAAAGCATTTATTAATCTAGATTAATGTAATCTATAAAAAAATACTGCTATTTTCATTTAATTATCGTAATTTATTGTTAAATAATATTAGAGTATGAATATGAATATGAGCATGAATATTAATATCAAAATTATTAAATATCTTCTTGTCTTCTACCGTCATGCAGGTTTAGAATGATATGAGGGTTAATCAGTTTTGACATATTTTTTTTACTTTTGGGTTAACTGTCCCTTGTGCCCCTGTCACATTAATCAAGATTATTAAATGCTGTAAAAAGTATTATTCATTGTTAGTTTACGTTAAATAGTGCATTTAATACTGCTGTCCTATAGAACCTAATTGTAAAGCAGGGCTGTTATCGTTAACTAAAACTTACTACTAAAACCATAAGAAAAACATTGGTAACACTTTTATATTTAGTATGGGGACCAATTCTCACTATTAACTAGTTAATTATTAGCATGCTATTATTAACATTTTGGCTGTATATTATTGCTTATAAAGCACATATTCTGCATGACCATATTCTACGTCCCTAATCCTACCCAATACCTAACTTAACTAACTTACTAACTATTAATAATCAGCAAATTAGGAGTTTATTGAGTCGTATGGTTTGTTAATAGTGACAATTGGACCTTAAAATAAAGTGTGACCAAAACATTTACGTGACTTGAAATAAAATAAACATTAATTGAAATAAAATAAAATATTAATTTAATTTATTTAAAAAAACATAAATATACACACACATTGATATATATATACACATACATATACACTAAGTAATAAAATAACTAAAAATCTAAAAATAAAATATAGGTCCCACTTTATATTAGGTGGCCTTAACTACTATGTACTTACATTTAAATGAATAATTTGGTACAGTGCACTTATTGTGTACATACATGTTCTTACATTGTACTTATATTGTTAATAATACCTTTATGTAATTACATCTGTAATTAATTTCTGTAATTACATTTATAATTACACTGTTGACCCATCCCTTACACCTAAACCCACCCTTAAACTTACCCATACCACCAAACCTGTTCCTAACCTTACCCATATCCCACCTCAATAGCAGCAAAAGTGTTTTGCAATACAATATGAACACAATAAGTACATCGTGCTTATATGTTGATGTAAGTACATAGTAGTTAAGGCCACCTAATATAAAGTATGACCAAAATATAAAACAGAAAGTCAATGTAAGTAAAAAAAATAAATAAATAAATAAAAACTATAAGACTATATCAATGATACTAAAATAGCACTGTTGTAAAGTGTTACCAATATGATTATAGTATGATGCTGTACAACAAAAGTCTTCAGAAATATTGGTCTACACTATTGTCAGCACATTTTAGCCATCCATACTTTAGCCTTTAACCACAATATATGGTCGTTATGTTACCCCATAGCTGTGAGGAAGCAGAAGACATGCAAATATTACCAAATAAGCTGTTGGATCTGCATAGGCCAAGTTTTGTTGCTTAAGGCAGAGTATAAAGACCTCCCACCATTCAACCTGTGGCAAGTCTGCATGACAATAACAGATCTGTCATGGGCTGCCTGTCAGGAGAGCTCACCTCCTGGGGCTTCATCAGAATGTATGGTAGGGAGAGGCACAGGCCTGAGGTGGACACACCCTGACCGCAAACTGCAGGCTCTTCCGCTCAATAAGGACCGTGCTGTTCTTGCCTGTCAGCTGTGATCTTAGGCAGCATGCTAAGAAGTAACCATGTCCTGCCTTGTAAATTCATTTTAAAATGGTAGGCGGGTGAAATGTGTATGTAATTCTACTGGTCAAAGGCTATTATGTTCCTCTTGTGTGACCAGGAAAAAAGCATAAAAGCTGTCAGCCGACTTTGTGAATGCTGAGTAAACTAGAACTAATGAGCCCTGGGTCTACGCAAGCGTGCAGTAAATCTACATTCTAACTACTGACAACATCCACTTTAGAGGGTGTTAATGTTTCACACCTTGAGGCCAAGAGCCTGTGATGAAACAGCTTCCTTTTGCAAACACTCACACCCATCTCCCCTGGTGAGTGTTACTCAAGATTTTTAAAGACCTGTGGCTTTCTTATTTCCCAACAAGGCGATTGGTTGGTCGTTTGGACGGTTCATCCCCCAGTTTTGATTGTGGCCACATACGTGCTAAAATCCTGAGACCCAAGTCGTGAGAAAAGTGCTAATCAGGAAGCTGCTTTTTTTTCTTTTCTCAGTAAAAGTATCCAAAAGATGTACGTATCTAGGGTCGGTTTAAACTTGTGCTGTATGTGTTAAAATCATCAGGAGTGAAGGCCTGACGTGAGTAGAATGTAAAACAGAGTCTTACTGGCCTCAAAGGACACCCGTAAAATCAGTATCTGGCCATGAATTGCTCTTTATGAGTATTTATGAAAGAAATACTTTTGTTTCAAGATTTGGAATCATTTTTGTAAATTTGTACATTTTGTATATTAATCTTTGTAAATTTTAAATAGTTTTATTCAGCAAGGACATATTAAATTGATCGAAAGAACAAAAAAAAAAAAGCAAAAAAAAAAAAAAAGGGTTTCTTTGGAATTTTCTACTCATTATAGAATTCTGAGAAAAAGAAATGTATCACAGTTTCCACAAAAATATTAAGCAGCACAACTGTTTCAATATTTATAATAGGAAGAAATATTTCTTGAGCACCAAATCATTAAAATTACTTCTGAAGGATCATGTGACACTGAAGACAGGAGTAATGGCTGCTGAAAATTTAGCTTTGCCATCACAGGAATAAATTACATTCAAAATATATTTAAATGGAAAACAGATATTTTAAATCATAATAATATTTCACAATAGTACTGTTTGTTTGTTTGTTTGTTTGTTTGTTTGTTTTATCAAATAAATACTGCCTTGCTGAGAATAAAAGACTTTATAAAAGACAAAAACATTTAATTAATAAATAAAAATAAAAAAAACCTACCAACCTCAAACTTTTGAACAGAAATTGGTAAAAAAAATAAATAAATCATTGGCTACTGAGAACTAAAGTATATTGTCTTTTTGCTATTAGCGTTATGTGGATTGGAATTGTAAAGAATTTAACAATTCAAATTCATGTTCCCTAACAATTAAGATTCCTTAATGGTTCCATTAATGATTATTTTTGTACTTTTAATACATTTAAAAAATTAAATAAAAATAAAAGAAAGGAACTCCAACAATTGCCAATTGACAAATGATATGATTTCAATTATAGGCATTAAATATATAAATATAACAATTCTTGCATAGGTGTGTTTACATACTTTTTAGAGGTGACATAAATGCAAATCAATAATTGTCCTTGACTACAGCTGTATTGGCTGTTTAAGGGTTAAATAGTAATAAATGCAACATATTTCATTCATTAGTAATTTTAAAATATTTTCAACTACATGTTGTAATTTTAGCCACCACAACTCTTTTTCATGCTGTAGATTCAGTAATTGTGTTGCACATTGCTAAATACGTAGCCTATCGCAGTAAACATAGAGTGTTTTATTGTGTTCCATCCGCAACAGCCATTAATAGAAACAAATGTCATTCGCTTCCTGTATTTGTTTAATAGATATCAGTTCTCAGCTCTGAGCATATATAATAATGACTGATTATTGAATTTCATTCAGTGAAATAGAAGACCTTCTTGGCACATTTCAACTTATAGTATCAGGTTTCTTTGATGTGTTCCAAAAAAGTAATTCCACCGCATTTTGTTGATGCTAATCAGCCAGTCCAAACATTGCAACAAGTCTTGAAGTGGAGCCCATGTAGAGACCAAAGCAGAGTACACATACAACCGATGAGCAAACACAAACCTAAAGTCAAATCTTGTGAGACAAGCTACACAGTCTTCATCAGCAACAAAGACATGTTCCAGTATCATTGTTGGCACGATAGAGAGAAATAGAGAGGTTTGTTGACCGAGGGGATCGGGATGGCAAACAGACAGAGCAGCTTGGACCCTGTCCCGCATCTGTTTCGCATGCTCTGCCTATTGGGCTGCAAGATTTAAGAGATTGGCCTCTCTCAAGAGGGCTGAAGCCAGCCTTTATCTCCAACCGACACAATGTGATAAAAGGTTGTAATTAGCAGTACAGCAAACATAAAAAACTGAGCTGAGCGCAGTGAAACCTTGGCCATTTGGGGTATTACAGGTTTGTTTTTGTGTGTGTGTGTGTGTGTGTGTGTCCCATCAGCCCAGCTGAAATCACTAAACTAATCCCACATCCAGATACAGAGACAAACCAACAGATACCCCAGAATAGTGATGGGTGGATGGGTCTCTGTAAAGTAACTGCTCTTTGACCTCCCACTCTCATCCTTTGGTAGTTTCACAGTATTAAAATGCTAATATCGGTAGTGTTTCAGACTAAGAAACATCGAGTTAGGAAACACCTGCCATGCTGCTCGTGATCAATAAGGGGTTTGGACAGCCTGTTTGCAATTTATAGGACATTACAGTCTAAAATTTCAAATCCCTATTTCAAATGACATTTTATCAAGGGTTACATGCAAATATATAGTATTTACTGTGAAGCCATGCAGACAGTTGCTTTTAGTAACAGGTGGCTAGATTAAAAAAGTTTAGACTAACAATTTATGTCAACAGTAGCACGACAAACGTTATAAATGTCTTCAAAGAGGTCCCTCTATTTTAGGATCTTTGTTCTTTGTTTTATTTTTATTTTTTAACTTGGTAGTCCTTAAAACAGTAACACTGTCTTTGAAAACAACACTATTGTGTGAAGCAAGGTTTGTGGTAAGATTATGCGTAATTCCAGCCACTGTTTAGTACTTGAATAAGATAATAACTTTGGATGTACCATCATAACTAGACGAAGACGTTCACGTGTATCCCTACATCCTTTTCCTCAAATATATATATATATATATATATATATATATATGCCATAAGCATTGACATGAAAAGATAGACGGCTGTTGTACTATTTAATTTTTGGATAATTACTATGGAGAATTATTGTTAATATCTTTTCCTATGAAGTTGATAAAAATGTGGATTGGTTAAAGTAAATATTGCAGGAAAATAAAGAAAATAAAATTATATGCATCACTGCAACCAATTGCTTGTTCACAATTTTCTTCAAACATCACAGATCTCAATTAGACAATTATATAATTAAAAAATACAATAAAATCATATAAAATAAAATAAGCAAACAAACAAACAAAAATAAAATAAGTGTAAGTTTACTAGTTAAAGAGTATGTAAAGTATGTTTACAAAAATAATGAATGTATTTCTCTTAGAAGGATTTGCCTTGCATCTTTTTTTATTTTAATGAGTATATTTGCTCATTTAAGGTGAACTGAAGTGCTCTTTCACAATATAGTTGGCCACTTCTTTGTAAAATGAGGTAAAAGTGCTATCCTGAAATTAGTAAAGTGCTTGAGAGGTCCTTTAGCCCATGGAGGGTCTGTGAGAGCACAGTTTCCCCACTTTCCCCAATGCTTGCCTCTGAAGGTTTTCTTGAGTAAAGGGGCACCTCTTTGAAACCAAAATGCCAGAAGGAGGGAAAAAGTAACAAAGGCTTATTCTTTCAATTGCCCGATCGAAAAGTTTCCCCTACCACACTACAATAAACTCACATAGAAACATGACTATTCTGGGCTAAATTAGCATTCAGACAATAGCCAGTCCATGTACAGCTCAACCTTCACACACTTTACAGTCTATCAGGAAACCAGAGTAGCACTCACTTTTCCTAAAGACCCACCTCTTTACATCTCTATGGGGCAACTCATTAGCTAAGTAGAAACTCCTCTTTTCTTATTGCATCTCTGTCTTTTGTGATAATGTCAGCTTTTGTCTCCTTTAAATGATCCTAAACAAGGCCCATTTTCTGGTTAATACATATTTACAGCCATGTAAGGTTTTTGTGGGGATCCTGTAGTTTTATTTCTGAGGGTGTCATTCCCTAAGTAATAAAATGATTAACAAGCTGTTGAGGGGTAATTGTTTAGCCATTTTAATTTTGTTTCTGCAGACTTCAATGAGTCTGTAACATTGGAGGAGACAGATGGCCAGACAACACAAGCTAACTTTAGCAACCGACTTTAACCCCACATTGACTTTAGAACTAATATGCTAGAGATGAAGTTGGAATGAAAGTAAAATGAAAGTAAAATAACAAAGAAATGTGCTGCAAAGACTATATGGCACATTAATACAACATGCTAGCGATTTGTAATCTTGTCTGATGTCTAAAATTATAGTTTTTTTGCTACTTGGGAAATAGTAACTTAGATTTAAACATATTTTAATGAGTAAGTCCAATCTTGAACAGCAAAAATCAGATTTTTGTGTTTTTGATGTATTTGAGTCAAATCTGTTTATTAGTTTGAACTCTGAACAGCATAAAACATCTTACATTTTAACAAATTTGGTTTGAAATCTGATTAAAATCTGATTTTAATGTCATTTTGGAGACAGCATATGCATTAATATGTACAGTAAATAGTACAGTAATGATTACAATGCACCTCAAGAGTTCAGTATGAAGAAGCAGAAGGATGCCATGATGGACATAAACAGATGCAAAATATCCAATTTTCTGTCTCCTCTTTTCACAAATGATAGCTACACTGTCTGAACAAACAGATCCAATTTCAAAACAAGAATGTGTAAACGAAGCATGGAGCTGTATGGAAACAACGGTTACACTACCATCAGTATTTCCCAAAGGATATCAGAACCAACTTTTAGAGTACCAAGGGTCACATCAACACATACAAGCTTGGACACCAGCATTGTTCATGGTCTGATGAAATGGCCTTGTTATCTGTCAGTGTTTCTGTTTTCTAATCCCCTTTCATTTTACAGTAGACTCTTGGGTGAGGGGTCATCCATTGAATGAAGAGGGCATCTGTGGTGATCCGTGAAAAGGGACGAGGAGCGAACAAAAGATGGAATCCCCTTGGTTACAAAGACAAAAGAGGCAGACACAAGGCCCGAAAGATCGCCCAAATCATCTCCTGTCAACAATGACAAGTTTCTACTAAGAACAAGTGAGGATAAGGGGGGATCGGTGGGAGATAAGCTACGGTCCTGAGCAGAGATTTGAGCACGAGCCGCTAATTCCACTCTGCTTAGCACACAATTAATTTCTCTCTCTGCTAGTGTAGCCTTGGTCCAAATGAGCCCAGAAACTTTTAACCCCATCTTAAATTATCAAAAAGTAGAAATGAGGGGTGAACAGATGCCACAAGACAAAAAAAAAAAAAAAAAACGCTCAATGAAAGGCTTAAGAGTGACACAAAGCCTCAAAAAAAATGTTATACTGTATTTTCCCTTTAAGCATTATTTTGCACCACATCTTGGTGATGTTAATTTGCACCTTCATATATCTATATTATATAGACAAAGGGGGGAAATTTTGATGAACCATTTAAAAGCATGTCCAGTTTTATGAAAAATATATATATACACCTCATTGTGGTGAAACAATTTCCACTAGGAAATTGTTAGTAAATTCCACAAATAATTACAAAGACATGGCAAATTCTCAATTAGAAACATTGAAACAGTATGTCAAACATACTTCCAAAAATAATATTTATATAATAATTATACCAAAAACAGCTTTTGGTTGAACCACTTACTACCTGTACTATTACCTAAAGTTAAACATTTGCCTTTGGGTATCAAGTTTCATATTAAAAAAATAAATAAATAATGTTTTTGTGGTTAATAATACAACATTTGTATGAGTAGTTTAAGATTACTCTCAGTGCACCCTAATGAGCAGGATGGAGAGATTTATCAGTGGTGTTCCCAAAGTTGTTAACAAGTCTATACAATATATGCATGTAGCGTAATGATGTCACTTTTGTTGAAAATGTTTTGTTGACATGATTTGGATTTCCTGGGTCTAAATCCAGGTTTTGGGGAGTAGAGGAAATTCTTTCTCACAGAAAGGGACAATATAGCTACCCATGCTGAAAACGATGCCCCTGCTGACTTTTACATGACAGTCAATGTAGCAAGAAGCTAATGCTCCAATAGGCTTAGCAAGTAACAAAAGTATCCAGCCTCTGAGAGAGTCAGCCAATATTCTTGGGCCTATTAAAGCACCTGCCGGTTGCCCCAGTAGCTCAGGAACTCCTCTCTTCCGATGGACAACTCAGGGGTCTAGATTAGGCGCCTGCAGCGCAGACATCCTCCAGGCTTCATTCTCTTAAAGACACCCCACAGGATATCATGTCCTATATCCACAACCCTACAGCTACACTCAAAACCTAAGAAGATCTGTCCCTCCCCCAATTATACCTCATTCTTTGACATTTATCATGGGTGCTTAAAACTAAATTCTCTAAGGACTGAATATGTGATGAAATATAACTCGTAATTGTAATGGGAAATTCTGTCATCATTTTCTCACCCTCATGTTTCTCAAATATCAAATCTGGAAAAATCTTATCATGGAATAATTAAAACACAAACAGGTATTCTTGAACAATAGCTTGGCATCTTGTCTTTAAGATAATGACTGGCAGTTCAGTGGCTTATGAGTTATATTCCACAGCAAATCAATTGGCCACTGGGGTTCAGAGATAAGATAGTACTAGTTTGTGCCGGCCAGCGCACATAACCCTGCTTCCATCAATCTTTGTCCCCTGACTCTCTCACAAGGCACTCACTGCTTGATTCCTCTATCAAACGCTCCTCAACGGACAAAGACAACAGATGCTGTTATCAGCATTCTGCTTGAGGCAGTTCCGTTTAGGCTACTATTCAGATCTTCGAACATAACGCCTGATTTTTACACCATAGAATGTAAGCACTCTCATTTAATTAGTCACTAAAATTGCAATAGTCAATACATTTTAGGCCTATATAATACATGTAATATATATGGATTATATTGTACAAAGAGCTATATATATATACAGTGCCCTCCAAAAGTATTGGAACAGTAAAGACAAAATTGCTCTGTTGGCTGTGGAGTCAAGACATATACAAATATGATTAAAAGATGAATATGAGACAAAATTACAGAATGTCACATTTTATTGTTGGGTGATTCAACACGTAGATGTTTTACCAGCTAAGAAGTTCAGCACTTTTAGAGTTTCATCCCCCTATCTGATGTGAGCATAAGTATTGCAACAGTTGCCTCACAGGTCTTTCTAAGTGATCAGCTGTGTCCTGTTGCATTA
>JAFVLL020020658.1:0-10691 GCA_021397915.2 Tor tambroides | reverse complement strand
TTTTAAAGAAATTAATACTTTTATTCAGGAGGGATGTGTTAAATGAATAAAAAGTCATAGTAAAGACTTATATTGTTAGAAAAGATTTCTATTTTCTAAAGTATCACAGGTCCCAAAAAACAATATGAAGCAGCACAACAGTTTCAACACTCATAATAAATCAGCGTATGATAATGATTTCTGAAGTATCATGTGACACTGAAGACTGGAGTAAAGATGCTGAAAATACAGCGCTGCGTCACAGAAATAAATTACATTTGAAAGTATATTAAAATAGGAAACCAATATTAGAAATTGCAATAAGATTTCACAATATTACTGTTTTTTCTGTATTTTTGATCGAATAAATACAGCCTTGATGAGCAGAAGAGACTCCCTTAAAAAACATTAAAAATCTTACTGATCCCAAACTTTTGAGCGGCAGTGTATATAGATAGATAGATAGATAGATAGATAGATATTTTAATTTAAATGTTTTTAAATAGTTTGTATTAATTTTATTTTAGTTTGAGTTATTTTAGTATATACAGTAAAAATAAATAAAATTGAATGAAAATAGCTTAAATAATACATGTAGGATTTTTATATTTCATTTATTTCAGTTAACATTTTGTGTATTTTATTTTACTTAATTTACTTAAGTTAAAAATATCTGAACTAACAATCTATATTTACATTTTTGTACATTTCATTTATTTCAGTTAACATTTTGCATAAATTTTATTTTAGTTAACATTTACTTTAGATATTTTTACTAGCTAAAATAGTATATTTAAGTTTGTGTATATTTTATTTCAGTTGATATTTTATTTATTTTTTCTAGCTTAAATAATATACTAAATTTAAGTTTTTGTATATTTATTTCAATTAGCAATGTATTTAAATTTATATATTTTACTAGCTTAAATAATATATTTAGGTTTTGTATATTTTACTTCAGTTAACCTTTTGTATTTTTATTTTATTTCAAATAACATTTATTTAATATATTTTAATAGCTCAGATAATTAGATGTTTAAGTTTTTGTATATTTTATTTAATTCAGTTAACATTTATTTTATTTTACAATTTTACTAGCTTAATATAAGTTTTTAATATTTTTTTTTTCAGTTAGCATGTTTTATTTTACATATTTTACTAGCTAAATAATATAACACAAGTTTTGTATATTGTATTTATTTCAGTTAACATTTGTATATTTTATTTGATTTCAGTTAACAATTATTTAATTTCAAGTAATGTTTTTATTTGTTTATTTTTTAAAGGTTTTAGTGAACCATAACAACTCACAAGCTCTGATTGGATGCCAGTGTTGTGTTGCCTAAGGACTAACCCTGCGACAGGTAAACGAGCGCAGATTGAGCACAGGTGCTGTTTGTTAAAGCGGATGATGGCCAATCCTTTGGCGAGACGACAGAACATTACACGCGAACAGCACAGAGCGAGATCAGCTTATGCACACAAGACTGATTACAGACAGAGAAAGACGCAGGTGCAGAAAAACCTGCCAGAACAATCAGCTCTCCTTCTCCATACAGCCGTTCTCTCTGTTCAGACCAAACGAGCACAATGCATGCTGGGACGCCTCTCCTCGTCCCGCTCCTGCTGAAACCACGTTATTGGGATCTGGATTTAAGGCAGCAGGAATTAAGCGCTAATGAAATATCTGTGCTACACCTGAACAGAGCAGCGGCTGGATATCTGCAGCATCTGACCCTCGTTCACCGACGAAGTGACACCAAACAAACTGACACACAGAAAAGAGCATTGCTACACTAGAGTGACCTAAGATTGATCTTTGGTTTTTGTAAATCCGGTGGTTTAGATTAGTTTAGTTCAGTTTATTTGTGTACAGGGGCAACGCACATTAATAAACATGGCTGTAAATGTGCCAGAATTAGCCAAAGAGCCCATTTTTCATCTGTAGCCCCTTGGCAGAACGTAAAAAGTCACCCTAAAACAAAACAGAGCATCTTTTATCACAACCAACAAACAAGAAGAGATAAAGTCGAATGCTTAAAAAAATACAAATACTTGATTGCACATAAAAAAATAAATGTGCAATGTGGTTAAATGTGCAAGGATGTTTTAGAAAGGAAAATATGAAAAAATTGAATCAGGGAGAATCATTAAATTATGAATAATTTATTGCCATTATGTGCATAGTATGTATAATCAAAAAAGTAACTGTAGTCTGATTATGAGTATTTTAAAATGTAATATAAACTAATTACAAGTACATAATTTTGTACTTCTGTGTACAAATATGTACACAGTATATATTTGTTTACAAATAAAGATACATTTAGATATTTAATCACTATTTGGAGCATTGAGATTGCAAGATGAGGGCTAAATGAATTCATTTTTGTGAAAACATGAAATTTGACCAAAATCAGATTTTGTTGACTTTTTTTGTCTGTAGCTCAAAATTAGACCATGCACATACCGACTCATTTTACCAGCATGGGTCACAAATACAGTTTAACCAGAAACAACAGAGGAGTGTGTGTATTGATTATCTGGAAGACAGATGAGTGAGTGAGTGAGTGAGTGTGTGAGTGAGTGAGTGAGTGAGTGAGTGTGTGTGTGAGTGAGTGAGTGAGTGAGTGAGTGAGTGAGTGTGTGTGTGTGAGTGTGTGTGTGAGTGAGTGAGTGAGTGAGTGAGTGAGTGAGTGAGTGAGTGAGTGAGTGAGTGAGTGAGTGTGTGTGTGAGTGAGTGAGTGAGTGAGTGAGTGAGTGAGTGAGTGAGTGAGTGAGTGTGTGAGTGAGTGAGTGTGTGTGTGTGAGTGTGTGTGTGTGTCTGTGAGTGTGTTTCAATGACTCTGCAGAAGAATTCAAGGTCAAAGCTGAACTAGATAACGGCAGCCTGAGCTCCAGACATCAACAGCAGTGTCCATCACTCAGGGTCAGCCCGAGCACAAACTCACCTTCACTGACCCGGTGTGTGTGTTTGATGTGTAGAGAGAGAGACGCCGGCTGTCAGTCACACATTCACCGGTGGTCTTTCTCTATGAATACTAACACACGTCAAACACACGATGCCCACCGCCATCCTGCGCTGCACAATATCAGCAGATATCTCTTCCTGACCAGCATCTCTCTTCTAGACTTTCTCTGAGGAGTGAAACTTTGATCAAACTGAGACCAGAAGTTCAACTTCCCTACAAGACAGTGAATGTCATAAATCAGTACGTCTTCATTGTATATTTGAATTAGTTCAGAAAACCCCACCTTCAGATTCACCTGACCTCAGAAGCCCCGCCCACTAGGATTCAGGAGCTCCGCCCACTTCCATTCTCTCATTCGACACTGAACACAGTTGAAAATTCAGCATTGCATCCCAGGAATAAATTACATTTTAAATCACATTCACATGGAAAATGGTTCTTTTAAATTTTAATAATATTTCACTGTTTTTACAGTATTTTTGATCAAATAAATGCAGCCTTGGTGAACATAAGCGAGGTATTTCCTGCTGTATTTGTCCTTGCTGTGAGTTTACAAGCTCCGCCCTCTTTTCCCTCTCCATTAATGAGTTCATTCATCTCATTTTTTTTTTCTCTGGTATCTGGTCCTCTCTTCATCAAGCCGATCTTCCGCTCACTTTCAACCCTTCTTCCCTCTCCTCTCATGCGACCGCAGAATGACAGATTTAATATGCGCTGAGGTGCATTTGTCACTGATAATATTATTATAAACAGGCAACGCGTCTCTCCTGAATAAACACATGTGAATGCGCTCTGACAGTGACAAATAAACGCTCTCTCTCAAACGTCCTCTGGTTAACGCCGATTAAATTACACATGTGAGACCGTGAGGACTCAAGCCATCAGACGACTCGTCCCGTTTGTGTTCTGTTAATTGGCTCTTTGATATTCATGGGATCATTTCGCAAAAAGTGAGCATTCCGTCATTCTGACTTATACTGGCACGTCATTCCAAAAACAGCTTCCACAGAGACTTCTGAACAATCGTCCTGCTGCTGTTTTCCACGCAACAACAGTTCAGAACTTCATCTATCAAACTCTAAACAGGACAAAACCACTATCAAAGCTGAGTTACAATCAATGCTTTCTGAGTCCTGCTCAGAGGAAAAGACTTTACAGGATGGAGATACTGTCACATGTGTACAGTATTATGTTGTATATGCCACACTGAAAATCTTCCCCTCTGTCCAAGATTTGTTTATTTGTTCGTTTGCTGGTTGGTTGGTTGTTGTTGTTAAAAAGTGTCATTTACATTTTTTTTTTTTTATTCTTGCATGTATATACACACTGAAAATCTTCCCCTTTATTTATTTATTTACTTACTTTTGCTTACTTACTGAGATTTAATTTAATTTAATGTATTTATTTATTTATTTATTTGTTTGTTGTTATAAAGTGTCATTTACATTTTTTTTAATTATTGCATGTATATACAAACTGAAAATCTACCCCTTTATTTATTTATTTACTTACTTTTACTTACATTTACTTACTAAGATTTAATTTAATTTAATTTGATTTAATGTATTTATTTGTTTGTTTGTTTGTTTGTTTGTTGTTGTTATAAAGTGCCACTTACATTTTTTTTAATTAGTGCATGTATATACAAACTGAAAATCTACCCCTTTATTTATTTATTTACTTACTTTTACTTACTGAGATTTAATTTAATTTAATTTAATTTAATGTATTTATTTGTTTGTTTGTTTGTTTGTTTGTTGTTATAAAGTGTCATTTACATTTTTTTTTAATTATTGCATGTATATTCAAACTGAAAATCTACCCCTTTATTTATTTTTTTTACTTTTACTTACTGAGATTTAATTTAATTTAATTTAATGCATTTATTTGTTTGCTTGCTTGCTTGTTTGTTTAGTTGGTTGTTGTTGTTATAAAGTGTCAGTTTATTTATTTACAGAATGTTTTTATTTTATTTATTTAATTATTTTTATTATTTTTATTTTTATATTAATTACTTTTTTATTATTGTATATTTTTAGGTTACTATTAAGTTTCAAATTTTAAAATTTGAAATTTCCCAGACAAAATTCTTCATGAAGTAATATCACAAAAGGAATATTCCGAATATATTACGGATATAAAAGTGAATTACTCGCTCAATGTTAAGAGTCTCTTTTGCTCAGCAAAGCTTCATTTATTTGGTAAAAAATACAGTAAAAACAGCAACATTATGAGATATTATTGCAATTAAAAATAGCTGTTTTCTATGTGAATGTATTGTAAACTGTAATTTATTCCTGTGATCAAAGCTGTATTTTCAGCATCATTACTCCAGTCTTCAGTGTCACATGATCTTCAGAAATCATTCTAATATGCTGATTTGCTGCTCAAGAATCAATGCTGAAAACAGTTGTGCTGCTTCATATTTTTGTGGAAACCGTGACACATTTTATTTTTCAGGATTCTTTGATGAATAAAATTTCAAAAGAACAGCATTTATTTGAAAGAAATATTTTGTAATATTTTAAATTTCTTTAATGTCACTTCTGATCAATTTAATGTGTGTTTGCTGAATCAAAATATTAATTTCTTTAAAAAAAAAAAAACCTTACTGACCCTAAACTATTGAACAGTAGCGAGGAAGCTGCAGGAAGCGAGAAGCAGTCATTGTTTCCTCTGCAGCAATTAAACTCAATTCAGTGAACAGTGACACTAGCGTGGCGCTCATTAATCAGTAAAGACGAACACTGGCGTAAGGAAAAGCCAACAGAGTAAACAGCGCAGGTATTCCTGCAGGCAGATGGATGCAACGCTGCGCTCTCATAACTAAAGATACGGAAGAGCCGATCTATCATGGCCAAACGCTATCATTAGCTATCTGGCAACTTACTCATTTTGACAAAGTGCAGCGCTTACGTACTTTATCACAGAGCTCACAGTAAGCATAGTCATCATGCAAACTTTCACACACACACACACACACACACACACACAGACACACATACACACACACACGACAGATAGGGACAGATGAGTTCAAATGAAGGAGAGACTTTAAACTGCAGGAGAAAGAAGAATAAATCAGTTCCCTGAGCTGCAGGAGGAAGATGTTGTGTGTGTTTGTGTTGAAGTGCTTTCATCAGACAGCGATCACTGACTGACGTGTTGATGTGAAAGGCATACGTACTGTACGGGACGCACTCATACTGCACTTCCAGGTATTTGTATGTCCCGGGACAGGGGTCGGGAAATGCATCCGGTCCGGCCACGACGGCGCACTGCGTCCGGTTATTACACCTGAAAACACACACACACACACAGACACAGAGGGGAGAAAGATCATTAGCAGTGTCTTACTATTGCATACTCAGGGTTTGGAGTTTGTTGGCATTTCTAACCTTTAGAAGTACACTGTTTGAGCTTAAAACATGCATTGTTTATTAAGATTTTTGGACAATAAAACTGAACCACATGTTCAATGGCCAGAATGTCATATGGACTTAAGAATGGTTTCTTTTTGACTTTTAGGCCAGTAAATAACTATCCAGAAACATGCACAGCATCCATCAGCCTCCAGAATACCGTATTATCAACAAGTGATGTGTTAAAATCCTTAACAAGCAGATTTTTTTTCAGAATCTACACTCTAAGAAAAGCCTGTAAAAACACGCCCAATGTACTGATTTAATATGAATATTTATTTTTTTTATAGATTTTTTTTAACAGGTGTTTTATTCATATTTTGAATTATGCATTTCATTTTAGGATTGTAGGAAGTAATTTTCTGCAAAATTACCAGTTTTTCATTTTGTTTAATCTTAAATTGTAGTTAAAACTAAAATATGGCATTTAAATTTTATTATGGCAAGGCAAGGCAAATTTATTTCTATAGCACATTTCATACAAATTCAAAGTGCTTTACATAAAAGGAAGTAAAATAATCATTAAAAAAAACAAATAATCACAACAATAAAACCAGAAATTTAAAAACGTTTAAAATGATTTAAAAATTGATTTAAAATGAATTTAGAAAAGTTAGAAATAAAAATGATTATACATAAAATACAGTGCAGTCAGCTCGGATTATCACAACAAATGCAGTGTTTTAATTGTATTTTAATCATAAGTTAAATGACATCAGGTTAAAATCAATCTCATTTACTTCTTAATAAATGTCTCCATTTATTGTGATTCATTTGTGCACTCTAGTCATCATTTTTCATCAAAATGTACTTTATAATTCAATGCACTTAACACTTAACATTTATGTCTTTTTTGGAGCCTGCAACATTTGGACCCCATTGGATTTCATTGGATACACACACAAAAAAACAAAAATTGTTGAAATATTCATCAAATATCTTATTTTGTGCTCCATAAAATAAATAAAGAAACAATTGGAACAACATAAGAGTGACTAGTCAAGTGTGCTTAACTGTATTGAATGTGCACTTGTATTACTTAAAAGTCTTAAAAGTATGTTTTAATAAACTGTACTTAGATAACATATTATATTTTTACATTAACATATTATAGATAACATATTATAACCATAACAGATAATATTAATGAAAAGGCCACTTAAGTGACTTACAGTAAAGAGAAACACTTCCATGACTGTTTCTAAACACACTTGTGAAATAATGTCAAATTAAAAGTTTTACTTTAAAGTGCATTAAACCATTATGTTTTAATAATCCTTTGTCATGTTTTAAAGAAGTGCACTTATTTTGTTGTGTTGACTAACACACTAAAGCACATTTAAGTTCTCGATTATCATTTTAACTGTAGAGCGTTATTCGATATTACGTTTAAAGTGAATATATTTTAAATGTACTAAATTGCAACTTCAACACAAATACGTTTAAACAAGACATACAAGTTTCAAAGACAATAGAAGTAATTATGAAATTACATATAAAGATCAAAAACAGGGTCAAAAACACTCTAAAGTTCAACTAATTGTATTTAATATATATTTAAACTGTAATAACTTATCATTAACATACAATTAAGTGTCTGAAATCATTGTATTCAGTCCACATTTAAGTATTATTTCCATAGTTATCATCTGGAGGTGTTTGAAACTGATTCCACTCTGTATTATAACATGTTTCTTTGTCGATATCACAACACAGCTACACAAATATACTGCAGTATTAACACTGCAGCAGAATCTGTGGCACATGACACTTTGGTCACGTGTTTTATACCGTCATATCACTCAACCGAATCACAAATGATCAATCATGACCCGCCTCACATTATTTCCTGCTGAATATTCAGTTTCTGGGGGAAATACGCCACATTACAGATTCAAATCGAGTTGTAAAGCATCATGGCGATCATTTAAAGATGAAATCTTCCATGAGGCTCAATGTCAGAGTAATGTCAGCGGATCAGCGTGTGATGAACGCCCAGCACCTGAGACACTCGCGGCTGATTGAACCGTTAGCATGTGGCTAATGAGGGGGAACAAATGCTTTCTGAGTGCTGGGGTGTGTGTGTGTGTGTGTGTGTGCGCGCGCTTCTGTACAAAGCGTATCAGTGTGTATGTGACTAATATTTAGAGGACAAAAGCACCCATGTGCAAAATCAGCCTAAACATATTTACTGCCATTTCATTATCCACACACACCTTTACTCAGCTGTCTAAACGAGGAATCCCAGCACACCGCTTCAAGCTGATTCTCATCAAACCAGAGCAGAACCTGACATGAAAACTGACATGAACACTTTAGAATAGGGAACACTTATTCACTATTAATCATGAATTTCCCCTCAATAAATTTCCCCTAATTAGCTGCTTATTAATAGTTAGTAAGGTAGTTGTTAAGTTTAGGTATTGGGTAGGTTTAGGGATGTAGAATAAGGCATTAATGTGTGCTTAATTACTACTAATAAATGGCTAATATTCTAGTAATATGCATGCTAATAAGCAACTAGTTAAGAGACCATCAAATAAAGTGCTACCAAACTTTCTGCTACTTTACATTCAAAATTAGCCAAAAAGATGTAAATAACTATGTAACATCACACATATTTTAAAAGACAGCATATAGAATAATTATGATTAAATCAAACCATAAACTTACAAGGAGACTTTCGCAATCTTAAATTTAAAATGTATAAAAATAAACATTATATATGTATATAACTAACAAAATAAAATGCAAAAAATTAAAACTGTAAATAATTAGTTAACACACAGACACACATACACACACATATATATATATTAGTATAATTTTGATATAAAAAAAAACAATCTTACAAGAAAACATTCTTCTGTTTTAGATTAATAAAATAAACTTATGTAAAATAATATGAAAAAATTTCAGAATGTAAATATGTAAAATATCAGATATAATATACATGTTATAAAAAAGTATATAGTATAATTAATTACCAAACCATAACCTTACAAGAAAAAGTGTAATAAACATTAGAAATATACATATAATATAATTAATATAAAATAATTTGCAAAAAAAAAAAAAAAAAAGTAAATAAGTATGTAACATAGCACACATTATACATATATTATTTGTAAGTCACTTTGGATAAAAGCATCTGCTAAATGACTAAATGTAAATAAAAAAAGGTATATAATTATGATAAAACCAAACCATAATCTTACAAGAAAACTTTGTCCAAATTAGATTTAAAATTTGTAATAATAAACATTATAAATGTACTTATAAAAACATAAGTAAAATAATATGCACATCACAAATATTTAAATAATGATGTAATATATCACATATAATATACACACATTAAAAAGTATATAGTATAATTATAAAGCAAACATGAAAAACAAAAAACAAATAAATGTTCTTGCAATTTTAGATTTAGAGTTTGGAAAATTAAACATTATCTACGTATAATTCTATAACTAATGTAAAATGTGCAAAAAAAGTAAAAAATAAATAAATGTGTAACATCACACATAATATACATATAACTAAACAAAATGGAGTATGTAAAACTGAAAAACTTATAGTCAAGCAATTGCTAAATGTTCTGTTGTCGTGACAACGGATTAAACTGGTATAAAAAGCTACTCACTCCATCCCATAATAACCAGTGCGATCACAAGGTCCAGCCAATGATAATGCAGAACCGTCCCATAAGAAAACACACACATCCCAGCACTCGACTCAACATGGGTGAACTATTCCTCAGAGTTTAAGAGGACTGAAGCCAATCTGCTCAGAATTCATCCGTCCGTCCGACGCAAACAAACGCTACCTGTTCGCCGCGGGTCAGGTGAGGTCGAGCGCAGCGTTTAATCAGGTTTCAGCACGGGACGGAGGGGATTTGTTTTAGATTAGAGTAAATTATGCAACACAATGAGGATTACACTGCAAATCCCGGATCCCAGGCCTCTGAATCCACACGGACAAGTGCGTTTGACTGCGTCGATGGGATATTTTCCAAACGATGCTCCGAAACTCAAACATCTCCAGGACAAAACCGTGCGGTGCGAGGAAATGAGAACAACAGAAATCAATGGCAGAACGCCGTGACATTGATTAAAGCCGCAGTCATGTGTCGGCAAACATCCTAATTATCAAACCACCGTCGACTCGTTAACTCCAGCGAACCGCTTTCCGCTCCTGAACACAGCACTGCTTCTCAAAAGACACCAGTCAATAAATCAGTGTGGATCGGGAAAGAGAATCGTAATGTTCTGCTCTAGCCTCGTCCGATAATGTCTTCAGCCATCGACTGAAT